>JAABKK020007372.1:8488-19959 GCA_011634745.2 Catotricha subobsoleta
AGATTATTTACATTTCAATATTTGAAGTCAAAAGATATGAAAAATTACATATAGAAAATAAATTAAACGCTGCATAGGACTCTTTACACAGGCAAATGCTATAAATGAAAGCAGCACCAGTGAGCCATGGTAGAAAACCAGTTTGACATTAATATAAACCAAACAATAATTAAAAAAAAAAAAAAAAAAAAAAACTTATTGCAACAACAAATTAGTTTTGTTTTTACACTCTTGAAAGAAGATGATCTGTTTGGTTTTATTTAAAATCGAATTTAATTTGTTCATCAGAAAACCAAAACAAAAAAAATAACAATAAAAATAAATAAATGGAAAGTATAATAAGCCACAACCAACACAAATTTATGGAAGAAAATGATAATAATTATTAATTTATTTTATGAATAAATGTTAGCTACAAAATTTTGAATTAACTTAAATTTTTTAATTTTTTTTTAAATGAAAATGTTTATAGTTTTTCGATATGATTGTGCGGTGTTTCTAAAGTACATCAAACCTAACCGATAAATTCTGTTGATTTTTCGTTATCTATCCATAGATACATATTACATATATGTATATATATATATTCATCACCAGTTCATACGCATATACATCATTTAATGTTTGCTCCCACCAATTTTCAACATAACCATTTAAACAACATATAAATCGCTTTTTACCTGAAAAGAAAGGTACCAAATTGTATATAAAGACATTTGTTATATTAATACCGAACTTAATCATTGGTTCAGTGTCATTAACGTAGTATTTAACAAAAATGAGAAAAATTGTAGTGTTTAATTGTTTTATTTTCATAATAAATTTATTAAATGATAACGTAAATGGTGCTCCATCTTTCGATGAAGTTAATGCAAATAGAAATATTAGTGAAATCGTGGATATTGTTAAGCCAAATGATTTGGATGTAACACGAGAAATAGCCACAGAAGATGAACCGGTCAAATATGATGGAGCTCAATTATGGCAAATTTCCTTCAATGATGAAACTACAAGAAATACCATTATTGAATTACAAAATAATTTTGGTTAGTGTTGAACTTGAATTACATTTATTTCAAATCTAATAAAATTAAAATTAACTGATTTGGATTTAGCTTAAATTTAAATTAAATGATTAAATAATTAAATAAAAATGATTATATTCCGCCTATGTGAACAAATCCGCAAACATTTAACATCTCGCATTATCCAATTTCGAAATCTCTACAACAGAACAACGTACCCGTATACGTATAATTCATTAGTTTCTCATTCAGTTTATGATTCGAATTCAAAAAAATAACGGATTTATTTTACTAAATATATTATTGCTCAAATCAAGATAATTGGAATTGGAATTTTTTTTTTCACTTTCATAAAACACGTTTTTCTTTATAGATTTTTATTTGGGATTTCTTAAATTTATTAAAATTTTAAATCAATATCTTTTTCAAGATCATTGACTAATTAAAAGAAAGGGAGAGCAAACGAAGAAATGTTTTCATTGATTTTTTATTTGTTTTTTGTAATGCATACAAAAATTATGCAGAAAAAAAAATACTTAAACATGAAATAAACGTGTTAAATTGGTTTAGCTAATTAACATACTAAAATGAATGCACAACACATAATTTATATTAATATATGAAAGTGCATCAGTGGCGAACTGGGACACGAAATTAATATATGTAATCAACAAGATTACAAGTTTCTAATATTTCTTTCACATTACTTTATTAAACAATTTATATTTATGTGAATAAATTAGTTGCTAATTAGCTTTTATGCTAAAAGTGATAATTTCAATAAATCTATTTATACTGAATTTCTGAAATCCCAATATTGTTATGTTAAGTTTGATTATCGAAATCAAGGTGTTTAAAACACATATAGTTTTGTAGACGACATAAAGGACTCTTAAATCTATAAGCTAAAATATTTTTGTTGGCTTTATGTGGCCAGATAAACTTCTAATCGAAGGAGAATATTTAGCTTTATGATTTTCTACAAAATATTTTATTTTGCAAAGATCATTGTGGATAATTTCAAATCTATACGAACCCGGTTTCGTCGTATTTTTCATTACTTCGGCGGTTGACGGTTCTGAAGCAATTACTATAAAAAATAAATTGCGAAATTCTCGCTCTGAATTGTTTATTTAAAAACAGAAATATTTTTACTGTTCCTACTATTGTTTCAATTAAAATACTTAGTTATAAGATTTGTGACAATCAAACAAAAAAAAAAATAGTGAAATCAAGTGGAGAGTTTCTTGGCTATCCCACACATGGTGATTCCGCCCGCCACTGAGTGCATTGGAACGAATAAAAGTAAAATTAAATTTTATAAAATTCAGAAAAAAACTGATACAGCAAACTAATTAATATTATAGTTTTTATCAGATTATCATAAATAATATGGAAATATTGCGGACCAATTAACACAAATAGTTATCTGCGTTGGAATGTTAAAATGTCTTTTCAAAAATGAATCAATTGGTTCGAATTATCAATAACGTTTAAGGTGACTGACTGTAATTTTTTTGGGTAAAAAATGTTGATCCTTATTACATTAATGCACACGGATCCATCCACATCGTGTAACAAAAAAAAATAGTTGATCACCTTTGTACGACAATTCTAAAAATTAATAAAAACCAATAAATTATCAGAAGCAACGTATTCACTTTACTGAATTTCCACCGATTGGAGTATCGAAATATATTTTAGCAAAATTATTATTATATGTGTTAGCAAAATGAAGATATATAAATGATGTTTTAAAAAAAATAAAAAATTGTGCATAATATATAAAAAAAAAGAAAAAAAACAAATCAAATAATATTTACTCTCATTTCAGATGTCACAATGTGGAATGGAAATAGTACATCGGTTGACGTGCTATTAAAAAAATCGGCTATTATTGGTGCTGGTCGTACACTATCTAATGCTAATGTACCTTATTCGGTTATCATTGAAGATTTACAAAAAGCTATTGAATCCGAAAATCCATCACAAGAAGAAATTGAAAAATTACAAAATCGCAAAGGTAAAACCAATTCTTTACAATATATCGTAGAAATTTATATTGCTTTTATTTTTCAAAAATTATACACACACAAACACACAAATTTTCATGACTATAAATCGAATCACAAGTGATTCACAAACACATCCCAGAGAATTAGTTTTTTCTTTTCTTTTTTCATGAAATTAACGATTTGCTAAACACCGATCATTTTTTCAAATTTATACGTACGCCATTTCCAATAACAGATAAATTAATAATAATAATAAAAAAAAAAAAAATAAGTTCAGTTTTTCCATTTTATAACTTTGTTTGTTTGAATAAATATATATGTGGTTTGAATGGGGCGGGTGAGAGAAATATTACCGGCACCAATTCATTAATCGTGCATATACCCATCAACGGTAGCTAAGAATTATTTCGTTTTTACTTCTTTTTTTTGTATAATGTATTGATATCAACACAACCGGCATACAATTTGATTTAAATATATGAGGAGTTGAAATTGATAGTGTTTTATAATATTTTGCGGGTGTGAAATTGATTGATATCAAATTGAATGAAAAAAAAAAGTTAATGAATTTGGAATAGGGGTAATTTTTGTTAGATCGATAAAAGAGTGTTTATATGGGACTTATGGCTTTTATCATTAGATGCATATAGTTAATAGCACCATTTATTATCTAAAAAGTCTGTTGTAAATTGTATTTAAGTTTATAATTGGAAGCTTTTAACGAAACATATTTTTATGACAGATAGATTCTTTGTAATACATATTTCACCATCCAAAAGTTATAAAAAATATATGGAAAATAGGGTAGGTGTTCCATTATAGGACATGGAAGCTCTACGGGACGAGTGGAATATAATACTATATGGAACATGTGATAAGTAGGGCATACATGTCACGTAATGGGAACACCCACACACGTTATAATTCGAAACATAAAATAGAAAGAATAAGGCAGAATGGGAAGGAATAGTATTTTTTTTGAATTAATTCAATGGCTCTGGAAGTAATCAATAAATAGCATTACAAAAAAATAATAAAACTTAATTTTATAAATACATGTATGTAACCCATTCACGGTGCAGTTCCATAAACGACCTAAACAACATGATTCTAGGTTGTTTATTGCACTGCATCGAATATGGGCTACGTTTCATTCAGATTATTGTAACGTTTTTAATTTTAAAATTATACACTTTACACGGAGATAGATTGCATTATTTTTCATTTCGCAGAAAATTAAAAATTAACCATTTTGCGATTTTCTGGAGAAATTTCATTTATATTTAAATAAAATAAATACTTGTAAATTTTCTTGTTACATTTGTGAAATAGCTCTGCAGTTATATACATTTTTCTGAAGCTTTACTGCATCCATTGTCAAATTTCCAAATATCCCCTTAAAAAAAAAAAAAATTATCATAAACCCGACATTCAGTTAAATTAAAAACAACAACCACAAAAATATATAACACAAAATCATAATTCTTGATTACTAGACTTATTTGCTTTAAATTGAAAATGTAAAAAAAAAACGAAACCAACAAAACACCCCCCAATTTGCAGCTAAATATTATCGATTATGGCGTGGTTACAATATACCTTATACATTGCCGAAACACAGATTACTTCGATTAAAAGGAGCATTTATGGGTTACAATTCTTTTGATCGATCAATGGAGCTTTGGCCAGTTGCTCGATGGGGTAATATTTATTCATAACAAATATAAAAATTAATGGGATTCGGTTTTTGTTTGTTATTAGAACTTTGTAGAAATTTTTTGTTTTTATAAATAAACAGATTGAACTAATTCAATTTAATTAGAAAAAAAAAAAAATTAAAAAACAAAAATAAATAAAATTATATTGAATTTTCAATATAACAGGTCATCGTTTAACATGGAGTGCATATCATCGTGTTAGTGATATTCATGGTTATTTGGATTATTTAGCGAATACCTATCCGGATCTTTGTAGTGTACAAAGTATTGGAAATTCTGTTGAGAATCGACCACTTAAAATGTTAAAGTAAGTGTTCACATTATATTCATAGATATTAACAAATCATAAAAAAAAAAAAAATGTTTTTTTTTTTTTATTATCCATTTATAATAGAATTTCAAATGGCAATCCAAATAATCGAAAAATTTGGATAGACGGTGGTATTCATGCACGAGAATGGATTAGTCCAGGTAAATTAAAAACATGAACCACATAAATTTAATTTATATTTGCTTCATTATTTCAATATTAATTTACAGCATCCGTTACATACATAATTAATAATTTTGTCGAAGAATGGGAAGATCAACCTGAATATGTTCGAAATATTGATTGGTAAGTGATTCAAATATAATTATGTAGTTGACTTCTTTTCTTTTTTTTTTTTAAAAAAAAAAAACAATTATTAATGGGATTTAAAATTACAAAAATAGGTACATTTTACCAGTTGCCAATCCAGATGGTTATGAATATACGCATCAAACTGATAGATTATGGCGCAAGAATCGCGGTGGAACGAGAAAGGGTCGATGTGCTGGTGTTGATTTAAATCGAAATTTCGGTTATCATTGGGGTGAATCAGGCGCATCAAATAGACCATGTTCAGAAATTTTTGCTGGCACCAGAGCTTTTTCGGAACCAGAAACACAAGCACAACGGAAATTCTTTGAACAATTTTTGGGCTCTGATTTTAAAGCTTTTCTAACATTCCATAGTTACGGACAATACATTTTGTATCCGTGGGGTTATGATACCGTTGTTCCACCAGATCATGAAGATTTAAAACGTATTGGAACAGATGGTGCCAAGGTAAGAATCATTTCAATATATTTTGTCTGATATCCGGTTAGATTAAAATTATGAAACAAATTGGATAGACATAATTTAATGTTAGAATTTTCTGAAGCTTATTATTGAATTGATATTAATTTATATATTTTTTTCAGAATATGAAAACAATTGAAGGAAAAATTTATTCGGTTGGACCATCAGGCAGTTTATTGTATCCAGCAGCTGGTGCATCTGACGATTGGGCTAAAAGTTTAGGAATTAAATACTCCTATACGGTTGAATTACGTGACCAGGGACAATATGGATTTGTATTACCAGCTAGTTATATTGAAAAAACTGCTCAAGAAGCACAATCATTTGTTTTGACTGTAGCTCGAGTTGTTACCAATTAAAAAATCTTTAAATAATCGAATGTGAACACGAAAAAAATGGAATTGACCGATATTGTTGTACATGTACATATGCTTTGATACAATTATCAAAAACATTTTTCTTGAGGATCAACATTAATTGTTAATTGTTCTTTGAATAAAGAAAAGTTCCTACTGCTGTCATTAGTGCAAAAGAAAAAAAAAGTTCTCAATCAATTTCATTATTCGTTCGTTATTTAGTTTTAAATATTTTATTGAAAATTTATTTATTTATTTATTTAAATATATCGTGTAAGTAATTATTGTTTACCAAAAAAAAAATAAAAATAAATAAAAAGAAACGAAAGAAAAAATTAATAACAATTTCTAATACTAACTTGAGTTATTTCATCTAAATCACCCCCAATTTTCATTTCTCTGGGTGTTGATTCTTCTGAAATTGTTTTCAGTGCATCACCAAATTTCCAATTTCCATTGTCATCGGATTGTTCTTGATCCAGACATTCTTGTTTTGACAGTAATAATTCAGCTTCACGTAATATCTCATCAACACTACGATCTTCTGAATCACCAGACAATCGATTTATCTCCTCAAATATACTATCAATATCCAATTCACTGTCATTATCATTATCCAGACATTTCTGTTCTTGATTCAGAAATTCTAAAATTGAGCTATTTGTTAAATCATCGGCGTCAATTAATTGTTTCATGTCTGTTGATTTATTTTTATTTTTGATGTTTAATATGTTAGAAGAATCATTTGTCGCAATAATGTCGACGACACCTTTGTTTTGTGTCGATTTCATTTGTTTAGAAAAATTTACTCACAAAACATTTACGTTCTTATTGTAAGAAAAACATTTATACGGAAACTTTTCTGTGACGATTTAAAAAAAATATATAAACAAGTTCTAATGCAATGCTATAGTTTAATTAAATATTTATTTCGAATAAATGTACACAATGTCAGCCACACAACAAACAATAACGCAATGAAAATAGACTGCACTGCCAAATGTCAATTTTGAGGAGAGCAGGGATGGCTACATTTGAAAATTTCGAAAAAATATCTTCTTTTTTTTCTAATTTATTCACTTTTGTAATTTATTAATAAATTTAAGTAAAAAATGTTATTAAATGGTATTATTCACATTTTTGACAGAAATAAATTATATTTTTATGTTATTTCCCGATTGCAGTTGTATAAGAAAGAACGAGATAGAGTTACATGATTTCGTATACAACTCTCCCGTTCTTTCTATTATGTAACTGCTGGAGGGTAGGTGGAGCACCGACTGTATGCGACCCAAAATGGGTAGCAAATAGGCCGAAAGTACTTTTTACACCCAAAAATATTTGGTGTAATTAGCGAAAGTACTATATAAAACCATTTTGGGTAATAAATAGGCCTTTTTTACTATTTGCAACTAAATGTGACTTGGTGCTATATAGGCTATTTATACTATTTACACCCATGGGTGGTATAAGGCCTATTTATACAATTCGCACCCATGGTATTTTACATTCATGTACTTTTTGTTTGCTTCTGACAAAGAGAATATGCAATGTTTTTGAGATTTGGGTGTAAAAAGTGCTTACATACTATATACCACCCATGGGTTGCAAATAGTATAAATAGGCTATATATCACCAATCTACTTTTGGGTGTAGAGATGTCTCAAAAATTCAAGAAAATGATAAGCTCTTCGTACATTAAGATTTTATATGTTTTATTTCGATCACTCTCATGTATTTCATTGTCTTGAATTTTTAAGACATCTCTATATAGGCCATTTTTGCTATAAATCACCATTTTGGGCCGCAATGCGTCAATGCAAAATACTAGAATATCGATGATTTACCAGAAAAGAAATACGTGCCACTCCGTCAAAACGGCCTCAGCCAACATTACCGACAGTGTCTATTTATGCACATTTTTTTTTTGTCATATAATTTATTAATAAATTACGCAAAGAAAGCGTATAATTTGTTGTTAATTTATTAACTACCCATCCCTGGTTGAGAGTAAAAATGAAGGCGAAAAGAAGTAAGATTAATTTCGTTTATTTTCACTAGAATCGCTGAAAACGGTTAATAGGTACACGAGGTCTAGTGTTTTGACATTTCATTATATTTACTTGGATAAAGCAACCGAAAACCAAAATCATTTATAAATTATGAGTGATTTAATAGAAGTTGCAATAACTAGTGATGCTAGTGGTTCATTATGGAGTTGCTGTGCATGGGATCCTCGTGCTGGCACAAATTTACTTGCGTACAAAGGTAATGATTGAAGCTAACATTCATCCAGTACATTTATTTGATTATTTTTTCATTTATTTTAAATATAGGAGGTGGATCAATAACTGCACACGGAATAGCATTTATAAAAAATCAATTTATCATATCGGCAAATAGTTCCAAACCTTTATTACATATTTGGCCAGTTAATAGTCAAGAGCAAATGCAAGGTTCACGTTTTGTGGCGCCGGGACGAGTAACAGCTTTAGCTGTATCACCTGATGGTAATTATTGTGTTGCTGCTGTTACTGAAACTGTTTACATTTGGCAAATATGTTCGGGTAAAATGATGGCTGTACTATCCAGACATTATCAATCAGTGACATCGATAAAGTTCACAGATGATGGCTCACATTTTATTACTGGCGGACACGATGGAATGTTATTGGTGTGGAAATTGAGCTCCATTATTACATCTAATAGTAGTAATAGTCAACAAGCAGTTCCTTTATATTCATTTTCTGATCACGCTCTACCCATTTCTGATATTTATGTGGGTAAAGGTGGTATGCGTGCATATTTAACATCTGTCTCATTGGATAGAACCTGTAAAATCTATGATTTATCTTCGGGTGCTTTGCTGTTAAATTTAGTATTTCCGGAAGCATTAACCGCCGTAATTGTTGATCATTTAGACACAAAAGTGTATGTTGGTACAGTTGATGGAAATATTTATGAATTTAGTTTACAATCACCACCACGAATGAAAGAATATCATTTGAATGATGCAAATAGTAAAAATAAATTTAATGGGCACAAAGGTGCGATTACAACACTGTCAATTTCATTGGATGGTGAATCGCTATTATCCGGTGGCACTGATGAAAATGTATTATTATGGCATATTGGAAGCAAACAACTGATACGAACATTACCTCATAAAGGTTCCATTACGAATGCGTTCTTTATGTTGGCACCAAAATGCATGTTTAATCAAGAAGTAAAATTATCATTAATTACAAATAGTTTCAAACGAATGATGGACAATGACACTTCTGATGAAAATCATGTTGTAGAAACTTTGGTTAGCCGTAAAATTTTGGATGATTGTGATGAGATAACGGTGAATAGTGGACAAATACAAGAGGATTTATCTGGCGGGGGTAGTACACAGAGCTCACAAGAATTAGAGAATCTACGTGCTGAGGTTAAGCGATTGAAGAAAATTAACAAAAATTTATATGAACACTCATTAAAATCCATTTTAGTCACTAAAAAATAAAAAAAATATTTTTTTTTTTTTTTTTAGAGAGATATGATTTATACTTATATAAAACATGTTTTTAAGATTTAAAATTTTATGTACTTTAATTTTTACTTTATCTGGGTTTTCTGAAAGTGCTGATAATTGTCTGAAGTTGTGAAAATGGTAACTCAGTGCTTTTTTTAAATAATTCATTTTATTTACGGTTGTAGTAAACTGCGTAATGAACTATTTGAAGTGATGGGCCCTTTGATTTACTCCTGGATTGAAACATTTCTTCTGAAATAAGATTTCAAAAATTAGTTAAATAGCCTCACTCTCCATATAAAGTATACAAAACTTGAATAAAATACAAAAATTAAAAACATAAATAATATCTTTCTATTTATATAAATTAAATTATTTTTCTCTTATGTTTAAATACAGATATTTAGGCTTAATTGTAACAGTTCATTAAATTTGAACTTGGCTGCAGTTTTACTTTTGAGCGAATCTTTGTGAAAAACATATATTTTCATACCATGAAGTTACTACCAGACGAGGGTATATTTTGGTTCGTTCATACTTTTTTGGGGTATGCAATTATGCATTTTGGTATCAACAAAATAAAAAACACCAAAAAAAAAAAAAAAACCTCTACATAGAAATTGTAGACTAAAAAAATACGGAGGGTCTACTCAGAGTACCTTTTATACTTACAATTTCTGCAATTTCTACATCCGAGCATGACTCAATCTTTGAAGTGGAGTATCGGACGAACGGTCAATCGTCGAGAAAAATCAAAATATATGATTAGGAAAGAGGCTTATTTTGGTCAGCTAAAAACATGCATAAAGTCGTCAAGGCATTTTAACGCAGCGGTAGTAGGTTACATTAATTGTAGAATTAATAAGTTGTAGAGTTATAAGTTTGGTGAAACAGAGGGCCTTGGTATGATATGATTTTCATATATGGTATGAAAATATTTTTTTGTTTTTACTAGGGACACGACACAGTTTTAGTTTATTTTCAATTTGAATTTAAAATGAATAAGTATTTATCAGAATAAAAAATAAAACATTTGAAATAAAATTAATTACCTATTCGATTCCCAAAAACAAAAGTGTTTCGATATTTTAAATTCATATTATATTAAATTACAATGAAATAAATATATATATAAAATTGGAAAGTCAAAATAAAATAACATTATTAATTTATTGATTCATTATATTTTGTGACTTGTAGTTTGTGTTCGATATAAATAGATTTTTGTCTAAATATATTGATGAACAAAAAAGAATAATATTAAAAAACTAAAATAAATAAATTTTCGATATATTTCCATTAGAGGGATGCAACCACTCTTTTTAGCTCTACCTTACAGTTTTCACATCTTCTTTGAATTTTGGAACAATATTAATGATGTTAAGAACATAATCAATACAAAATTAACCGGATACTGATATCCAGTTCGTCTCAACTTCTGAAATTAACTATTTTATATTCATATTTCAAAATTACCGAATAGCGTTTCCAATTGCGCTACTTTTATCACGAATGAACGCGGTACTCGCTACTTTTGGTTTTTTTTCCACATAAGATGATACCAATTGGAAATCAGTATCCGATTAATTATGCATCTGATATGTTTTTAATTGCTTAAAGTAAAGTACTCAGTGGGCGCATTCAAGGAAATCCTTATAAAAAGGCATGCACATAATTTGTGGCGTTTTAATATTTTCATATTGATTTGAATTAAGAATTTAATCGTATTCTAAAT
>JAABKK020007405.1:0-25239 GCA_011634745.2 Catotricha subobsoleta
TTAAACTTTTGGCAGAATTTTTTTGTATGAAAATAAATTATTTTTCCTTTCTATAGTACATATTCTTTGGTAATACACAGTATTTGAATTCTTCTAATTAAATAGGTAAATTCCAGTCCAAAAGGTCAAATAGAAATGATATTGCAAATATGTGATTTCGATGAATTAGATCAACAACCGACATCTACCAACAACAATACAATGTCTACCGATATTGTAAATGACGAAACATTAAAAAAAAAATATACCGAAAATTCTACAATTAAAGATGAGTCCACAACTCCGAAAAATCGATGGAGCTTAAGCGATGTTAAAAAAAAATTAACAATTAATAAAAAGGATAAACAATACAAGGGATTGTGTCTGAAGGTAACTACATCAAAAATGAGATGTTCGATTAAAGTAAAAGAGGAATTTGAGAATATTGGAGGTTCGTACGCAATAGATATTATATTTTTTTCTTTTTTGTGACAATCGATTATAATATTTTTCTTTTCTATTTCCATGCAAATAAAACAAAAGGTCCGATTTATGTCAAGACAACCGTTTTTGAAAATAATATTTTATTGAATGCATGGAAATCAGAAACCTTTGCACCAAATTTATCAACACGATGGCCACCGGACGATTCAACAATAATAGTTCCGATATTGAATGAAAATGCATTGAATCGATTATCGATCAAGGTAAACTTATTTTCCATTAAAACAATTAAAAATATTTTGCTGAAAAATAGTTATAATTACAGATTTCGATTGGCATGAAAACAAAAGTTGGTAAAAAAGTGTTTTTGGGCACATTGTTTATTGGGCCTAGTTCAAAAGATATGCCGCTCGATCATTGGGAAAATATGGTAGCGAGTAAAGGTAATCCAATAACTATGTGGCATAGCTTTGAGTAAAAGTCAAATTAAATTTTAAAATTTTAAAATTACATTTTATGCATTGATACTATTTTATTTTATTGTAATTTTACATTATAACATATAATATAATATAATTTATTTAATCAATACAATGGTAGAAAATTTTAATGAAAATAATTTAATCGAAAAATATTAAACATATGTAAATTAAGTAATACGGTTATGTTTAATGTGTATGAAAAAAATCATCAATAATCATCATCGTCATCAAACTTTAATGATATTTTAGGTATTGCTCTTCGACGTAGGATCTTCTAAATTCTAACACACTCTTTAAATTCCTGCCTTATCTTTCTTAACTCCAAAGCTCTATTATCTAACACCAAATTTCTATCAGATATGTCTTCTTTAATTAACTGAATCCATTAGTCTTCCTTTATTTAGGTTTATTTCTAACACCTATAGCTTATACATTCAAAACTATATTTGCTTGGCAATCTAATCTGAATTATTCTAAAAACATGTCCAAACCACTTTAACCTTCATTTCCTTGTTGCTGTTTTAAAAGAATCTACTTTTAAAGTTTTCCGAGCATCTTCACTATTAATTCCATTCTCCCATTGCTCTATTCTAAATTTGAGGTAGATGGAGCAATATTTTTCTACAAAAAGTTGTATTTTTTTTAAAAATGATACTATTTTGTTCAAAATCGGAAAAAAGTGCATTTTTGGGGAGGTTTGACCATATTTTTGAAGATTATATGTTTGAAATATCAATAAAACTGATTTTTTGAAGGGGTTTAAATTTTTTTTCTGATTTTTCCGAATGAAAACTAATATTTTTTTAATAGTTTTCGATTCTGCGTCTAACGGTAGGTTAATCATCAAAATCCGTCCAGCCAATCTTGAGAAAAAAAACCTATCAAACTGTACTAATAAAGTATGGTTCACAACAACTTTTTTAAAAAATTTCTACTGTTATTTTACTGGATATCAGTTTTATTTAAAATTTATATTATTTGAATGTTTCACAAGATTTCTGAAATCTAAACACTAGAATAAATTGTGCTAAACACTTATTTAGGTCTTTAGGTCATGTTTATTGGCCAGAATAACTTGAAAATAAAATATGGCGGGGGCTCAAGTACAAAAACCATTTCGCCAGCCCCCCCGCATATAAAAACGAATTTTCCCGAAAACCCGAACAGAATAAATTCGGGGACTATGCGGAATCGTTAGATTAAATCGGGAACAAATTATCTATAATAGTCTCCGGCCAGAATAATTACTGGTGGGGGGGCTAGTGACATTGACCTGTGGTTTCTGATTTATTTCTCATTCGGTATCTATCAATTTTAAATAATAAAAACAAAAAAAAAACTATTTATTTTATTTTTTAATGGCATTACAACGTTTTTAAAATTGAGTATAATAAGTACATTTTTTGACAAAATTTATTTTTATTAATTTTATTATTAGTAGATACGAGGTTTTCTAACGTATAAGGCCACAATCTGATATTATTACCGGTTCAATTGGTTTTCCATGTGAACGACCTAATTCTTCTAATTGTTTTAGAACTTTTAAGCCTTTATATACTCGACCAAAAACCTAATTATAAAAAATGAGAAATTTAGATTTTGAAAATATATTCGAATTTGGAAAAAAATTATAAAAATATTGTTGAATACTGACCACATATTTTCCAGTAAGGGTTGGAAGTGGCTTAAATGTGATTAAAAATTTTGATGTAGCCATTTCATATTTCCCCGGGATCATGGCCAGCGTTCCTGAAAATTAAGATTACTGTTGTTACAATTGGATTCGATGAAATAATCAAATATACGATTAACTGAAAATTGTGCCTCATTTTAAAAACAGTTCGATTAAACAATATTTCTATTAATCTGTATCTATATACATCTATACCCTTACTTTGATGTGTTTATGGCCATGGTTTAACAGATAATTTTAGTTACCGTAAATTTTCAAGCATAAAGCAAAAGATGTGCTAAACGGGACATGTGTGATGTGTGTACACCATGGAGGTATTCGAAACTCCCAAAGAGAATCCAGTTCTAATTTATGGGGACAGATGGGCAATGTAATTAACGCTGCGACCAATGCAAATCAAAAACTTCGATAAACGTGCTTGTAGGGTGTTGTTTGTTATTTATTTCGTTTATTTATTTATTTTATTTTTTTTATGTATTAAATACACGCGAGACACTCAATTCACGACACAATATGTGATTCGTTCTTGGCTTCAAAAATGTTTTAGTTTTAATAATTTCAATATTAGTCGCTTTGGTGGTCATAATTTTTAACTTTAACAATTATTGAATCTAATTCATTTGGAATTAATTTAGATCAAATCTCGTAAGCGCCTATTTTTATATTTACCTGCATAACCAAACGAATATTCGGGCATTTCTAGTGCGAATTCAGAACCAATTCTAATGCCACCAAATTCAGCATACACATTTGGATAGATTCTTAAATCATAAGATATTAATAATAGTTAAAATTTATTTTATTTTGTCATTTTCAGACTTGAAATTAAACGTAAATTTATTACCGATCAATCGGTGTTCCAACTAAGCTGGATGACTGTGAATAAGATTTATCATGTTTTTTATCAATTTTGATGAGTTGCAAAAACCTATCAACAGTTTTTGGAGCAATGTCATTGAATAATATGATATTTAATCGACCAAATTGATAATCATTTTTAATTGCAAGCTCCAAATAGACTCTAGAAAATATATATATATATAAAAAATCAAATCGATCCAACGTAAACGTAATACAAAGCAAGCCTAATTTTTTACTATTACAAAAAGCTAAGTTACCGTCTGTCTATAAGAAATAAAATGCATTTTTCGTGCGTCCACAGACCTAAAAATCAATTTGTCCCACGTCATACACATGTTATAGATCGATCACAAACTACGCAAACAAAAATCCGCCAGACGTCGTTTCGGCGGTTATCCCTTGTTTGTTTACTTTTTATATGAAAGCTTTCAGAAAATAAATTTGTTTATTTATGATGAAATTTTATAATCATCTGAAAGATAATCATTTATACTAGCAGAAAAATAAAAAAAATAATTAAACAATTGTTTATTTTTTTCAATATACTAATTTAAATTTTATAATATATGGCCATTCATATAATATAGGGATAACCGCCGAAAGCGACACGCCACGGGATAAATTTTTCCTAAATCGATCTATTGAAACACGGACGCAAACGGTAAATAAAAGTTTTACCTTTTTCGAAGTGAACAATCACACAAAATGTCGTGATCGTTGAAATCAACGGTGTAACGCCTTTTTTGAAGTTCTGGTAAAATTAATGGAAATTTGGAACGATATTCAATCTTTTTGAGGTTTTGGTTCCACGATTTTTTTAATTCACTACTTCTAATGTGGGGTTTCTTAATATTGAATAAATCGTGATTAATGTAATTTATTTAATCAAAATTTATAAATTTCATTCCTTACCGCATTTACTATTCTCTCCAGACATTTAACATTTTCATTTTCATGATTTTTAATTTGAGCAAGTGCAGCTATCATTCGATGATTCAATTGTTTTCCAGTAATTGGATTAAAGCTATCAACTTTTCCCTATTCCCAAAGAAAATATTTTTTTTAAAATGAAGATCATAACTGGAACATAAATTAGAATAAACGTTTTCAATCGTTGTTTTCTTTACCTTCGTTCGTTGAATAATGTTTATTGCCTTCAATAGTGATTGGTTATGCTGGATGATTTTCTTCTGTCGTTTTATATCTTCTGTTTTAGGTATCGGGTGTAATATGCTGTTAATATAAAATTGTGACGGTTGACAATCCACAAAACATTTAACATTTTTGAGCTGAAAATAATTGTATGTAGTTTTTAGGCTAGGTATATGCTTAATTTTTATGTGTTTGTAACTTTGGCTAAAACTTTTACATCCGCAACTATTCGGTTATGGAAAAATTGGAAGAACTTAGCGGTGGAATCAATTCAAAGATACATAAAAATTAGGGTGGCAAATATTTATATGGAAAAAAAATCGAATTATTCAGATTACGGTTGATAGATTTTTTCTGAAATACTCGTATGTGGATTTTCACCCTTGTAGGTGTTTTCAAAGCCATGCGTAAAGTCGACAAAGTTTTGATATTTTGATTCTTGAATAAAATGACAAAATAATCAAAAACTATGATTTTTAAAATTTTTCATTTTTGATCAATTGACCCTGAAGATAGCTCTTAAATGAAAAACGCCCATACAATAAAATGATCACCTGATCGACTTGGGCATCATTTTTTTCAAAAATCAAGATATGTATCAAAATTTTGGCAATTTTGCGCATTGCCTTGAAAATCCATAGATATACATCGAATCTTCCATAACCAGACAGTTCCAACTGCAAAAGTTTCGCTTAAAAGGACGCGATACTATTTTTTTCTTATATTTACCCTTGCTAAATGTTCCTTGTAATAATCGTAATGCAATCGTTCAAGCTTTGGTAGCTGAAAACTTGTCGACCGACAATATTCGCACTTGTCAACATTTATATTTTCAGTTTCAAACTCTTCATTATTATTGTTGTTGGTAGTATTAATAGATTCAGTTAATTCATTGGTGCTTGTCTTTGTTGCCATTCCAAATATGAATTTTCAAAATCAAAAATATTGAACAGCTTGAATTCTAATACGACTGAACTCACAAATATGGATGCCAATAGTCGAAAGTTTTATTCTATTATAAACAAATGAAATAACATTTCGCCTACTAAGTTTTCGATGTTATTCCGTACAAAGTTAAATAAATTGAATAAATAATTGTTTATACTTATTAGTTTTACCCCTTTCGCAAGGGAATTCATTAGGGCAGTCTGGAAAAAAATCAAAATTTCAAGCAAAATATAATAATTACATTTTATAAAGACGTATTTGCATTTAGAAAATATAATTTAACACACTGTAGATACTCCAATTTGTATGTGTTTATATTTCTCGCTAAAATTATGTTTAATTTTGATGTACATTATATAATATACTTACGCCACGCACAGAGGCGGATTTAGAAAATGTTCTGACTCGGGCGGTAGTTTGGAATCAAAACAACTCTTATTTAAATATAATAATTAAATAGACTTTTATATACTTTTATTGCTCACTGTATTCAATACAGAAATGAATAAGACTACACAGGATTTACAATTTACAACAAGAAATTCAGTTTTCTTGCCTTTTTATGAGCAAAAGAATAATGATGTCATCAATATTTAAATTTATGTCTCGATTCATATATACCAATGTCAATCCATTTAATCTTTGTTCCTTATTAGTAGTGGTTCAAATATCCAGAAACGGAATGAACACATTAACTCTAATATGTTGTTCTACAGTTTTAATTGTAGCAACATGTTTTCTCGGTAAAACTGGCGGATTCATGTCTAGATCCTCTATGACTTGCATGGCTTCCCCATAAATATTTTTGAATATGATAACAGCGTTTCCTCTCGGTTTTTTTTTTTCGTCTGACTTTTCTGACCCTGGTGATCGCGATTACCGCAAATAGGTAGATCCGTGCCTGGCCACGCACGAATCAGTTAAATAATAATAAATTATTTATATAAATTAGATTCAAATGAAGATGGTCGTATTTATGTAGTTCCATTCGTTATTTGTCCAAACATTCATTAAGGTAACAAAGCTAATTATAGTCTATTCAGAATAAACTGGCAAACTGCCATTAATAAGTACCGTACAGTCTCTCTAAGAACTACGCATTGCGATTGGTTGAGAGATATTATTTTTTAATAAGTACCGTTCAACCTCTCAAAAAAAATTCTGTCAGCGAATCAGAATGCGTTATTCAAATTCAAATAATAAAATCGTTTGCCACTTTATTCTGAATGGACTATAGTGTTTCAATTATAACAAGCGTTGACTTTGCAAAGCATTTATTGGTTTCGTTTTTCTTTCGTTTATAGCAACAAAAGATATTTATTTCCTTTTTTTTCGTCTTAATTTAATATGAGACTGTACGCGTACAGGGTATCCCAAATTCCCAACAAAAACTTCCAGTATATTTTACTTAAAAAACAAAACTAAAATGGTGTGAGCTGACGCTGACGATATTTTGTGGCCGCTTAGGCTAATTTATAGTCCATATATAACCATGGAGACTATAAGGCTGATTTCGAAAATTGTTAATTGTTGCTACTGGCCGCGGTTCGTTAAATTGTAAATTTTTAAAGAAAAGAAAGCGAAGTGAAAAAAACTTAAATTTCTACGAACTATTATATTTATATTCCATAGTAGTTTTTAGAAATTAGCAAGTTATTTTACTTCGTCGCTGCTCATTCACTCGCTCAGCAAAAATAGTTGGTCACTGTTCGGTAGTTGCTTCGCAGCTGTCAGCTCTGTTTTGACTAATTAAAAAAATCCAATATAAATATTCAACAAGGATGTTTTGCAACTTTTGTCCGTACAACATTTACATGTGAAATACAGTTTTGATTCTCTTTAATATCTAAAATTCGAAACTGAAAGTTTTTAACCCATAATAATTTTGACTTTGGTTTTAAATTTTTATTTGGGTAATAAAACCAGTTCACTTTCGTGTAAATGTCTCATTAATATTATTAATTCTCGCCAAACATTCAGAAAAATTACTTGTACCATACAAAATTAAAAATAAAGAATAAAATAACAACCCCACATCTATAAAATATACTTAAGAATCATTGTGTGTATTGCGGTTGGGAGCGATTTAAAAATTTAGTCACAGATTTAAGTAAACTATAATTTATTCAAATTCTTATGAAATTATATCAATTGCGATCTGTTTATAGCTACTCTTTTATATTTTTGCTCACTCATTGATGCGAATTCAATGTTCCCAAATCTTACATAAACGATCCTTAAGATATTTCTAATTCCAGAATAAATTTCAGATTAAATTCAGTTAGCGTGCCCTGCCAATACTCTATCAACAAAATAACAGTTGAATATTACTTACCACTATTAGCAATTTAGGAATTTACAAATTTAAATTGAAATTTTTTAAAAAATTATAGCAGTGTAATTACATCTATAAAATATTCTAATTTTCGATTTTTCTTTAATCGAATATTCCCAGCTTTATGATGAACACATTAGAAAAATAAGTAATTAAATAAATAAGTAAATAAGTGGTCAGTAAAATTATTCAAAATGTTAGTGCCTTCATTATTTGAACACCACAACAGATAGAAATACATTTTCGTATTATATATGATAGTGATGATTCTTAAGTTTTTATAAAAAAAAAAGGTTAGTAAATTAAGTTATGAGCACCATTTTTATTTTATAACTTAATTTAAATGTGATAATTTTGGAATAATACATAAACATAAAAAGTAGGTATTTAAATATACATTGCAACGGAACATTATTAAAATATTTTTTGAGAAATATAGGCTTTTCTACTTTTAATTTCGTTAGTGTAATGCATAATATATTTGTGCGTGCGTTGAAGGCGCTCGAAAAACGTTAGGTGTCATCAATCTACCATTTTATATTTAATCCAGATATTGGGAATCGCTGTTTTCTATTCATTTTATCACAATTTTGACATATTTATGGCAATGTCACGTCCAGGAACAACATAATATCTAAACAAACACCGCAAATATTTTGCTTATCAGTTTTATTTTATATTAAATAAGTATTGACGAGTTCTACATTCTTGTAAGAAAAATATACACTAATCTACAAATAAAATTCTTATTTTTTTTTTTTTTTAGTCTTTTTTTTCTTTGTCTTACTGTGGTTGATGCTGAACAGCCATTATTTTTCCATTGTTAGAAATGGCAGCATCATTACTTTTAATATTATGCGGAGAATAGCGATTGTAATGACTCCAAATTGCATTCATGAATTTGCTGTTATATTTTACAGGCGAATAATCCATTAATTTTTTATTGTAAAGCTTTGTCGGTTCTGGTTTTTCAGGATTCTTCATTTTGCCCACCCGCATTCTTGAATTCATTTGCTCACGCACTTTACACGCGGCAAACGCTGCTTGAGGAAGCGATGGCATTTCGATGCAGTCTGGAAAAGTGTAATAAGAAATAAGAATAATTAGTTATGTTATATTTAATTGAATCTCCTAAGAGATAGAAACATTCATTAGGTAAACAATAATCACTATTTCATTTATTTTATTTCATTATTGAAAATATATCATATGGTAGAGTCAACAACATTCAAGGCTCCAACGCATAAGATCTACGGTTCGAAACCCAAGATTGTTAAAAAAATAAAAATGAAAAAACCTGCGCATTGTTCTTTTTTAAAGCAATAAATACTTTATCCATGGTCCATACTACATAACAGCAGCTGAAAATAAATTTTAGAGAAATAGAAAGAGATGCGAGCAAAAAATTGAATTAACATAAAGAGATCAAGTATATAAGTACATATATATAGATTTCAGCAGCAAGTTCTAAGAAATTGTAGAAAAAATTGTGGAAAAAATACACAACCGGCATTCATCAGTATGTTCTTGTTCATGTCTGATATTCAAAAAAAATTTCGCAATTTGCAATTTTTTTCCTAAAAAAAAATAAAGTCGTGTACGAATCCATTGGCAGCTTGTTCTGCTCAGTTTCATTTTGCTTTTTCTAGTGTTGAGGAAGAATTTTGATGATTGACCCACCGCATAATCAAAATTTCTTGAAAATTAAAAAAACTGTTTTCTGATATATTCAAGAAATCATTTTTTTTTATTTTACGAGCCGAAAACCAATGCAGATCAAAACCAAAACCTATATATTTTTATACTATCTTAATACTGCGTCCACAATCCTGAGAAGAAGCAAAATGAAAATAAAAAGTATTTTTTTAAATTCATTTTTGACCTATCTCAAGGGTGATCATTGATCCACTGTTGAACGCAGAATTAAATTCTCTTGAAAATATGTAGGTTTTGGATTTGATCGGTTTTCGATTAATTGAACTAATTGAACTAATTGGATGATAAAATAAACCTAGCGATTATTATTTTTCTTTGTTTATGCATTTAATACTCGCAAAAATGAAGTTCGGTACCAATCTAATTGGCAGATTGTTTTATATAATTTTATAGAGTTGATGAAGATAATATAAAATTTGAAATTAGTCATTACACTAAAGTATCAAAATAAAATTTTGCTTGAATCTACTGCTAGTGTATACTTACAAAAGTAATATTCAATATTGTGTATAAGTATTATTTGGGTCTACTCATCATATTTTCATACGATTACCGAATATTCAAATACGAATGCTTTTAAAGCATGTTCTCATTGTAGCAAAATATACTTAACTTTATACTGCTTAAGTATTTAACATTGTTGATACTAATTTCTTATTCAGCCATATAAAAAACCGCATGTTTTTCTAGTTATAAAGACTCTCAACGTAAAATAGGAAACCTATCAATTTTATTTCTTGTTATGTACGAAAATATCTAAATTGTGAATAAAATTTTAATTCGAAGGAATAATTAATTTGCTCAATTTAAACAAAACAATATGCCTTTCATTCGTAAGATGCAAACATATATATGTTCACAATTAAGATGTTTTTATGTTCAAACCATAAGAGAAATATAGTTTTTATCTTATATATTAAAGTAATAAGTTTTTAATTTCTTTGTCTGTACTTTTCACTGTTCGTGTCTAGTTTATGTGTTAGTACCTCTAAGTGAAATCAAAGATATATTCCGAACATGAATATGTGTTTATGACGATTTGTTTCTATGAAGACACTTAAGAGAACTAAATATATATATATCTTACTTTCACAATAACCGAATAATATTTCAGCCACAGTTGAGCTGAGATAATCGTTGTTACCAGCTAAACGTAATTTACACCAATCAATCAACTCCGCTGATGACGTATAATCTTCCTCAATTACTATATTTTTAATCACCATTAAACGACTTTTTGTCCGTACAAAACAATTAATATATTAAAAAAATAAAGAAAAATCAGTTATAAATATCACAATTTCGGATTTTTTTTATTTTTTTTAATATAAAAATCACAATAAGTATTATATTAATCACAGAGTCCAAATATCATTTACATAAAATGTCTTCGAAAAAAAAAGAAAGAAAAGTTTTAAAAATCTATCAAACAATAATATTTGCTACACAAATACACTCAGTTTCAGAATACCGAGATTTTTTGCTCAGCAAAAGAGAATAATTATATCTCTATATTCGTAATATATAAGTTTCACGAAAATTATAGAAAAACTTATGACATTTTTATCATTCGGTATTGAATTGCTATAAACAGTCCGGTTTGTTCAATGCTGCAAATTCAAGTGAAAATAAAATTCTATATTTGTATGGGATCACATAAATTGTTTTGTAGGACAGTTGAGGTTATCAGAAAATGTGTTGTTATCAACCGAAAAGGCTATCATTTCTTTATTAGTCTTTCACAAATATAAACATAAAATCAACATATATGTACTTATATAGAAAATATAAGATTATTTCATTTCGTATTTTAAGTATATGTAGTTTTAATTTTATAATTAAATGCTCTAAATGTATGTAAGATTCGATAGTATTCAAATTTCAAATGGATAGTTATATCAATTTGTAAACATGTAGAAAAGAAAAAACAATCTCTTTTTTTTATATATTGAAGGTACTTGATTAATGTAAAATTATCGCCAATTTACTATAATATTATTCTACATACGTAATCTACATTACGTTACCAGAAACTAGATTTATTTGGATGACCCAAAGCCATTAACTGCAATAAATAATTAAATAAATGTTGTACATGTAAATAGATTGATTTCTAATGATCTCTGAAAAATATATTTGATATAAACCTTTTAGTGAATCCATTTTCCATATCTAACAAATCAAATAATGTACATATGTAATAGAAAGCTTTATGAACGTTCATGTTCATGGACAAAATAAATATGTATAATTTACATATCGACAAGCAAAGTATTTTTGATTTAAATAAAAAAAATTGTATGGTTTGTTTGTTTGCTTGTTTTATATAAATCAATTGATCAAAGCTCTATATATAGTCTTTTTTATTTTTTAGCAATTTTTTTTAGCTCGTTATGTACAACATTGTCTTTCATTAACTTGGACGGAATAATGAACACGAACAAAAGTTTTTTTTCATGGATATGTAATGTCCATAGACATATTTTTTGCTTGCACATATATTATATACAAATCACTTAATAAAATTTTATAGAAACTATGGGAATTAATCGGTTTAATTTCATCGGTTTCCAGTAGATTATTTTATTTTATTATTTTATCAATTAGAGGTCGACAGGGATATCTGATTTATTTTTTTATTTTTTTATTTGTAATTTTTAAACAGGCAGATATAAAAATATATGTAGTTTAAATTTAAAAGAATTTTGTTTTTCAATTTTCTACAAATTTTTTATTGATAATCATTCGGATTTTAAATAAATTTTATCAAAATTTGTAGACAAATGAAAAACAATAGTTTCATAAAATTAAAACTAATTACACTTTTATTTTTATATTGTTAATTATATAAAATAAATAAATCTTTACAGGACTCTGGTAACAACTCTGAATTATAAGATAATTATAATAGAATTAATTTTTAAATATCTAATGTGAAATATATGTCTTACATTTGGGTCATAATCTTTTTTATATTGAGCATGATATTAGAGAGTAATTTATCAATATTAATTTTCATGTTAGTGTTTTTCGCAATTTTAAATTAATTTTTAGTACCTACGTGAATAAAACAATCTCGAAGACAATTTTAATAACCATTTCTCCAATTTCTAACATTTCTATGGTTTAGAACTGTACTATTCAATATTTTTAGAAAATTATTTAAACCGTACTCAAATATTCCCAGTACACATGTAATAACTATAATAACCTCAACAATTATTGTACAAGTCTGTTTATTTTCTAAATATAAATGTTGTTATGTATGTGTGGTGTGTGCGAGGTCGTAAATCAATCTGATATCGTCATTTGCTATATCTTTACAATCAATTTAACAATGGAATAATCCAACATTTTACAATAATGTACTCTTATGCCAGTCATTACCTGCTAACTATAAATCCAATAGTGAATAGATGAAGGCATCAAATAAGTAAATCATATCGTACACTTAAGAGTGGCCCATATTTTTGAAATTTAACTTTTAAAAATGTATGAATAAGTTCAGATCTGTACTAAGAAAATCAATTTCATTTGAAAAACTCTTCAAATTCCAAATTCATTTAATAATTTTTAGATGTTCATTTAAGTGTTTAATACCTCACGAATCCAAAAAAGTGCTTAGGTCTGGTTGCTGAGCTACCTTCAAATTGCAGAAAATAGTAATTTTATGGTATTTTGAAGGCACCTCATCTAGTAGGAATACAACATTTTTTAATTACTTTTTGGCACTTTTTCATACATTTTTCATTAGATTTTCATATAAAACTTCATATCCCCAGCGGCACGGTATCCTCTCGTTCAATAGAATTCATATTTTGCTGAATTTTTTTTTTGTATCCAAAGAAACAAAATTAGGAGGATCCGTCAGTCATAATTCAGAAATTTTAAAAATATGGGTCGCTGTAGAAAAATGTTTTAATAATATTGAATGTGTTACTAGACAGTAAATACACAATATTAGAAAAACCATAAATTTTATCTAATATTTGAATATTCTTGATTATTTCGGAATTATATCATGATGTCGTACCATTACTTAATTATTTAATTATTTAATTATTTACTTATTATTTTTCTATTTCAGTTTTTATGTAATAAACAAATGGTAAACATGTTTACTGCCAACTTTAAACCCAATTGCGTTATTACAGACGTACTGAATATTTCTAAATATAAAATTTTATTTAAAAATCGCATTTATTACTTAAATTAGAATTTGTTAATCTTATTTCTTTTTTTAAAAAGGAAAAAAACAAAAATTCAAATAATAATTTCATAATACATTGCATTTTAAATTAATTTGGATTGGTAGTAAAGTTATATCGAAATTTCATTCGATATCTTTGGTGAGCTAGTGTATTTTTTAATAAAACTTTGAACTTATTAATATCTAGAACTTGTTTCATCTAATGAATGCATTTATTAAAAACTACTTTTTCTCGTTTGGATGCTGCAAAATGAATTATTTTTTTTTTGTGAATTTCACTATCCTTATTGATGGTTCTTGAGAACATTTTGTAGCTTTAGAATTCAACAAGAATGAAACTAAATTGGTAAATTTATAATAACAAAAAAAAAATCTTTAATTTTTTTTTCGCTAGAATTCGAAGAAGTAGCAATGTTTTACAGAAATAAAATCGTAAAATAAAACAATTTACGTAATCTTATTCTAATAAATCAAAAATGAAGCATCATATATTAGGTATAGTGGTGTAAGTACTTACATAAATAAAATTAGGATTGGTTTTCGTCATTTATGGAACGAAAAAAATAATAATAGAAAATAAAAATTCGAAGATCACATCATATCAATTAAATGCAAGCAATCTTATGAAACCGAAAGCAGCTTATTTAACAACAATTAAATATTTATAAGATTAGAATTGTTTGGCTGATTGCGGATATAGTAAAGTACCATATTGTCTACGTTAAAAATCTTAAGTAAAAAAGAAATGTATATATTCGTTAATCATGGACAGTATTAATTATTTTAAATACAGATGAAATTTTTAATTTTGGAAAATTTTCAATTTTTTTAATTACGCATCAAAATTCTGTTATAATGGTTTTTTTTTTTTTTATCAATTTTTAAAACAAATTCTCGAATTTTTATTGCTTCTGAGTTCGTATTAAGTATAATAAAATAGCAACTGAAAAAAATTAAAATTTCTGCGGGTTAAAATGTATTTAAATAAATGTAGAAAATAGAAATGATCATCTTTTTATTTTATCTACAAATTTTCGTACATATACATACAAAAAATATGTCAATTATCTGTTGAATATAATATTTGAATGGCTTATTGTTAACTAAAAATCATACAGAATAAGCTAGACATAATTTTATTATAGATTAGAAAAGATATATTGATATCTGGTTGAAAAGTATATAACTATATCTTATTATAGAACCTAATTCTAGATTAAATTAAGTGATAATAATGTTATTATTTTATTTATTTTATTTTTTTATATTTAATTCAATCATTACTGAAATTAAAAAACCAATAATAAATTATTATTAATCTATAAATATATATTTATATCTGAATAAATATCTATAAAACATGCATATAAAAATATTCACACAGTCTCATTAATACTCGTATTAGTGGAAGTGTATTCCAGTTTCAAAAGTTATCGTGTATTTTTTACATAGCGGTTACGTACTTACTAAGTATATGTATAACAAATTTCTCAAATATTATTTATGAAAATTCAGTTATTTGCCATCTAAGAACCTACTTTGACCTCGAAAAAAAAAATCTTTTTGATTTTTATTAACTATATACATACTTGAAAATATTTATTATTTCGAAGTATGACGATTATTATTCTTATTTTAATTTATCAGTTGCTGGTGAACCTTAAGTAAATAAAGAGATGAAAAAAAAACTGGTAAAATATCCGTAAGTATATTGCATTAGCGTCATGATTTTTTATTTATAATATTATTGAAGTTGGAAATCGGTTAATTTTTTTACTGAGTTATCGTCATTTAAGGGTTATTTTGAGAAAAAGTTTTTTTTTTAGAGGTGTTAACCCTTAAATGAAGATAACCTCTGAATATAATCATTTTCTCAATATATTTTTTTTTAACCCATAAATAACAATAATTCAGTAAAAAAAAAGTTATCAGATTTTCAACTTTAATGGTTTTATAGAAGCAATATACAGTTCCCTAGAACTTTGTAGAAGAATTTATTTCATTAAACCCTACCCCTTCAACCTGCAAATTAGCTTTAAAGAAAATTGGGCAGGGGTAAGTGGGGGAGGTGTACGCAAAACCCCAAATTAGAACCAATATTTTGAGTTTTTTATTTCACTATGTACACATTGAAAAGCAGAAAAAAAAGACTTATTTTCGACCACCATTATAATGAACAATCTTATTATATTCTTTAAATACAATATTGGATCTATAACTTTCATCTATGGAAGCAATCAATCAAGTAAACATTTTTTCAATTAATTCAAAATCACTTGGACAAATAAAATAATTAAATTTCTACATAGAGGGATGGAAACATTACATATTATATATACATAGGTATATAAAGGAAAAAAAACATAAAATATAGATATAATAACTCGGTCATTAACTATAATTATTATTAGTTGTAGGAAAGATTATGTTAATATACGTAGCCACGTTTTATAAATTAAAAACAATATTTATAATCGACATTTTCCTATCATGTGTTTTCTTATCGTAAAATAAACAATAAAACTTTCTATTATTTACTAAATTCAATTCTTTTGTAAAGCATTTTAATTAATTCAAATATACAAAAAAAAAAAAACCAAAAAAAAAAAGAAGATTATTTTGATTTTAATTAGGTTAATATTATTTAATGGATGAATTTTATTCTATATAGAAAACTTTTAATAAATGTTATTATAAATTTTAATAAATAATAAAAAAAATATTATTTCGCTGCAAATAGAAACGTTGAAGAAGATGTAAATAATGTATGAAATAAATTTAGTCGCGTATAGATAACATCTAATAACTATTTATTGCACGCAATATTTTGTCTATTATTTATAATTAATTATGGATTTCAATGCAATCGAACATGATGATCGTTTCAATGAAACAAGTTATGTTATATTATATACGATTATTGAATCGATTGATATATTCAATGAACTTAAAACCTATTATAGAATAAAAAAAAATCTCAGTTTTATGGCAGGGTTTGGTATATATCATATAAGGAATAAATTCTACAAATTTCACCATAGTGATGACCATCATATATCATTTTATTACTTTCACATTTATTTAATTGCATTGAATAAAAAAAAAAAAAAACGAACAAATCCAGTATCGAGATGATATTTCATTTGCATAGCTGACGAATTGAGTGTATCCATGAAATAAAAATAATAATATGTAAATAGAAATGACTTGCATGTTTTGTCTATGTTTTCATTAAAATGTTTTATTTTCTACGACGTCTTCGTTCTTTCATTAAGTAAACTAATTAAATAAAAGAACTAAGTATATAAAGAAACCGCGCTCAAATAGTACCAAATGAATCGGCTTTGCAGTACGCATATATTTTCGATTCACTGCAAAATTCTCTAAAAAAAAAATATAAAAAAAAAAAAAAATCTGTAATACCCGTTTAGCTCTATTTATGTCAATTGTGTTTCAATAATAATATCATTTTCTATTCTTTTTTGTTTGTTATTTAAATGTCGACGGGAAAACGATTTAATTATAAATAAATTGTGTAAAATAATATCAATAGCGTAATTATATACTATAGCTGGTAAGCAGTGTAATAGTCATTAACATAAAAGGTATGTAAAATTCTAGATAAAAATTATTAAATGTAAGTATATAAGTATTTGATACCACGGATATTGAAATTATTTGTCGATGTGTGTGTGAGTGTGTGTGTTTTGTTAATGTGTCAAATTTTACAGAACGTTACTAAGGTTATGTTTGGGAATTTAGCATAAGAAAAATAAAAGAATAATTTCATTTATTGAAATATTTTGTTGTTTCATTATAAAACAGTTTTTTTTTTAAATTTCAATATAATATTTATCACTGTGATCAATTCAATTCATTCAGTGGCGATAATATTTTTATTCAATTCTTGAATTAATGAAAAGGAAAAATTATAATAAAATAAGTGCATCAAAAAGCAAATGTTTGAAAAATAAAAAAATTCTTAAAATATTAACATAAAAGTTGTTCATTATTAGACACGGAACACAGAAATCATATAAATTAATAATCAGCGATACGACAATTTGACAGCATCATGTCTAGACGACAACAAGAAAATATTGTTCTGAATTTTGAAAATACATTGTTACGTTCGAGTGATGTGAACCTTCTGATGGGTCCATATTGGCTTAATGATCAAATAATTTCATTTTATATGGAATATTTAGAAAAAATTCGTTTCAAAACAAATAATGATCTATTATTTGTATCGCCTGAAGTTGTGCAATGTATAAAATTGGTGTCAATTGAAGAAATTGATATATTTTTGGGACCATTAAATGCTGTAGAAAAATCATTTATATTCTTTCCATTAAATGATAATGATGAAGATCGTGCTGGTGGCAATCACTGGAGTCTATTAGTATTTTCCAGACCCGAACAAATGTTCTTCCATTATGATTCGTTATATAGTGATAATTTAAAACAATGTTATAATTTTGTTCGTAATATTGCAGTTGCATTGAAATGTCCTGAATTTGATTTAAAATCTGGTGATTGTGTTAAACAAACAAATGGATATGATTGTGGAATACATGTTTTATGTAATGTGGAATGTATTGCAATGCAAGTTATTGAATATGGACAAATTGAGATTGAAGGAGATGATAGAAATTCATTGGATAACGAAATAATGAGAATAACGCCAACAATCATAAGAAATAAACGAAATGATATTTTAAATATTATTCAAGAAATGAGTGGAAAAATATAGCGAAAATACTTATTTATTATCGAATTGCTGTTAATTATTTTTCCATTAATTTTAACTAAATTTTGAATTCATTTAATAACCGACTTAATTTACATACAAAAATAAATAATTGTAGTTTAATTTTGAAAATAAAATAAATTTAAATTTCGTTTAATTGAGAGTTTTTTCTATTTTTTTTTTTTTTTAATGCGACCAAGCGCAAAACGCTAGTCAAAAAGAAACAAAACTATAAATATATATAAATTGTTTTCTTTTAAATATATTTTAACAAATCCTTTTCACAATACATAGTAATAAAAATATAATTTTAATATAACAAAAGTAAATTGTGTAGAAAATTCACCCTTGCAATAATTCAAATCCAAATATTTTTAAAATATTTCAAATAAGCGGATGACAAAATATACAATATATCTTTTTTTATGTAAATTAGATATAATTTGTAATTATTAAAAAAATATGATGGCGATTACAAAATACTTCAGAAAATCTATGATTTTTTATGTAAAAAAAGCTATTTTTCAAATTTTCAATGTACAATTGTAAAAAAAAAAAGTACATTGTGGACACTCCTGCCGCCCCCATGAATACATTAAATCTTCCAGTTAAACATTTATTATTATTATTTTTCCTTTTTATAAATATAAAATAACTATCTTTAAGAAAATTTACGAAAAAACAGACATTAGGCTAAAATTTTTGGAGGGACCCATCCTCCAAAGGCTCTTTCCAATTCACAAGCAACAGCTAAACATAAACGGTCTTGATTACGATTAGCAACAATTTGTAAACCAACCGGAAGTCCTTCACTATCACCAATGCCCAATGGTACAGCCGTTGCTGGCAAACCAATCGTATTTATAATTGCGGTGTAGCTAAAGTTAAATGCTCGACTAATTGGTTCATTGTGATATGGTGCTACAGTTGGATGTGTTGGATATATAAATACACCCTCATTGCCTAACATATCTTGAAACTCTCGCATCAATTCATTTTTTTGTTCAACCAAATATTGGTGCTCGGGACTACCATGTTGTACACCAATTTTCTCTGTGATCGCTGTCATAATTGCAATAAATGTATGCTTCGATGCACCAATACACCATTTCAGCACTTCTATGTATGGGTTTATACGACCATTTAAATTTGCTAGTTGAGCATCAAAACCAATTGCTTTATTATCTTTCATATTAGCCAACCAAATTGTTGAGGATTCTTTTAATTTAGCCAATTTTACTCTTTGTGGTTTTGCTTTTAATGCAACTTGTAAATGCTTTATAACTTTGTCCATGGCCACCCGTATATCATAATCAACAGGTGATATTAAATATCCACCTCCATCACTTTCTTGATAAAAATATTTTAGTGTTGTTAAATTGACTGGTTCATCCAAATTTAATTTTGTCGCATTTTCACCGGATATTATTTTAAGCATTGGTTTTAAATCGGATGCGAATCGACTCATTGGACCCAAACCTAAAAATGATTTTTGTTCAATACTGTTTGGCATTGGCCACTGGCCTTTATTAGATACAATAAATGGCGATGGTTTATGGCCAAATATCCCATTGAAGAATGCTGGCATACGTATCGAACCACCAATATCAGAACCTATACCAAATGGCGAACCAGCTGCTGCCTACAAATAATTGTATAGACATTATATTTTTGAAATGATTTAATTAATTTTAATATGTCTCACCAATAGACATCCTTCTCCTCCACTAGAACCGCCAACAATACGATTTGTATCATAGGGATTTCTACTTCTGCCATGCACTGGATTAGAACTCTCCCACCTATTTTACAAACAAATAATATATTTAATGTTATAATCTGTATCATTCTCTCCGTATCAATAACAACTCTTACCACATACAACATTCAGAAACATTAGTTAATGCAAATGGAATAGCGCCAGCATCTCTCATAAGTCTTATTGCATCAGCATCTTCAGTGCCACGATTATTTCTACGTAACCATAATCCGGATGTGTGTAACATATCTGTTTAATTAATAAAATGATAATAATAATATTAATAAATAAGGAAATGAAACAAACCGAATAAAAAAAATAAATAAATAAATTACAGAAACATATTTGTTGATACTAACCTTTCACTTCTAGACAATCTTTTGTCGATATTGGAACGCCTAGAAATGGTTTATATTGTTCTAATTCGTCCGTCGATAGCTTTCCCGATGCAATATATTCATCAGCGCTAGCTGCTTCTTTTAATGCTTCATTAAATCGCTCATCAACGACACAATTTAATAATGGATTAACTTGTTTAATTCGTGCTATAAATGATTTTGTTACTTCAACACTTGTTATCTAAAATTTATAAACAAGAACATAATTAAATTCTGAATGCCTGAAGTCCATATAAAAGAATTTATACACATACCTTTCTGGTTCGAATTTTTTGTGCTAACGAACTAGCCGATTCAAGCAATACTAAATCTTCAATCGGTTGCATAGATGGTCCGTGCTCTCCATGAACTTTAACCAATACATATCGTATAAATAGAATCATAAAACGATGCAATAAGCTTAATGCAACTTTAAAAAATGTTTTTTGTTGTACAGATCTGTCATTACGGCGACCATCATCGTTACTTTTATTTGTTGCCATGATTTTACGTACACTCAAATTTTTCGTACTTCTTCTTAATAACGATTTAAATGATATTTTAAATTTTTCTTTTATTGTCATTGACCTGAGATATGTAATAATTCGTTTAAAAACATTCTGATTTGTCTTTTGATTAGAACTTTTTTCTGTTGGCACTTTCTTTTTTATTTCTCCTGTAGCGCTATCCTTATTTCGATTGAATTCAAACACCGCCACTTTAATTTAATACAATTCCTTTTATGTAACCTCTAACCTGAAAATAAATATTCATATTTTTATTTCTTATTGGAACTGCACGAATAACAATTTCCCATTAATTTATGGTTTTAATAAAAAATAAATTCGATCCAAAAGTCTTATTTAAATTAAGCGAAATTTCAATACAAACTAACTTCTTGCGAACCAAATGAAACAATTGACATTTTTTCTAAGACATGGAATCATAGAGAAAGCATGGAATACTAATTATTTCATATACTTATTATGACGATATGATTTTTCTGACTTTGAAATATTAATTATTATATAATATTAATATTTAATTATTTTCTCAGATTGCAATTAAAACATCTTGTGCTTACATTGGACCTACTACGGTCGGGCTCTGATTAAGTTTATTGTGCAATAGTTCAAGGTAAATTAAATAGATATTAAAAACAAGAAAACAAACCAATTTTGTTACACAAGCATAATCGACGTCGATTACAAGATAAAAATACAATATGTTAACCAGTAACAAAAATTGCGTTGTGACTGCAAAAAAAAACTGGTTATTTATTATTAAATAAATTTAGCATTATGGTTAAAAATAGAAATGTAAACTATCGGATCTATAGTTATATTCACTACAAAATGTGAAAATACATTCCACTGAAAATGAATGAAATAATCTGAAATGTCGGTATTTGACGAAACATTTTATTTGCATACAACATTTATTATAACCGCACAATAATTGATTAATGATTCGTTATTTTATTGTTAAGTATTAATGACTAACTATTCTATTAACTTTTTCCATATTTTATGATAGAAGACAAAATGGATAATCATCATTCTTTATTTGAAAAAAAGAAAGAAAAAAAACCAAATAACAATATTTCAATTTGCAAAGCAGCACACCCAAATTACAAAAATCTATTCAAAATTTTAATACGCCTCCAATACATTTAATGAAACATAATTGATTTTCATTTACCGTTTGGTAAAATATTTAAATAAAAATTTCTCGAGAAATGGTTTGCTTCGTTCCAAAGTCCAATTTAATGCGGCTTAATCATTTGAAAAAATTAAAATATTATTTCATTGCATGCCAGATTTATTTATTATTTAGCTCATGTTAAATGACGATAATAATTGAATGTAGACAATTTGTAACTATATCAGTATATGCATGATATATTATTTAAAGTGTACTTGCAATGTTTTATTCTTATACTACAAAGCTACGAAGCAACTGATACAATAAATAAGTAAGTTAGTTGCCGCGCGGCACAATTCGTAAAATATTCAGACAATAAAATTTAAAAAAAAAAAAATTATGAGAAAATGTCATTCGATATAGAATTTCATCTGTTATTTAATTTTAAGCACTTACAAATTATTTTAAATTAATTTAAATAGCTTGTATTGATTTATCTTCCAAAAAGTATTTATATTCAAAGTATCGCTCGACAAAAAATAAAATTATAACTACACCAATATAAGTAACTTCACCAATAACCAATGAAAAAAAAAAACAAAAAACAACTGAAACTACAAAAACAAAATACACATAAAATCAATAAGCCTCCAATGTAAACAATCAGAATTTATAATATCGATGAAGTAAGCATTTATTTATTTTCCTAATCAAAGTGTATAAAATTATTGTACTTATAACATTTTTTACCTTCAATATATTGGAATATATTTTTTTCTTCTACGCGATGTCGGTCCACAATTACTAGTTGAATTAAACTTATTTGTGCGTATTTGTATTTGTATTTGTATTACTCCTTATACACAATAATTTTGTATTATATTGACTAAATAAAAAATACTCTTTTTGACTAAGTATTTTTAATTTGATATTTCACTTAAATGTCAAATATATGAAACTTATGATTGATTTCGTGTGTAGTTACTCCTTTTTTTTTTTTTTCTTAACAATTACACGAACTGCACACACAACGGCCAACGCACATGAATATTGTGTCTCCGATAACCAAACTATTTCGTAGCTGTCAGACTTCGGATGTATACGCGCGCGCTACAATAGATATTAAATAAATCGTTTAATAGTATGCTTTTGAAAATCATACAGCTTCCTCATTTTTTTTATAATGTTTATCGGTACAATACAGTCATATAAAAATATTAATACACAACATATTTAGCATTTTATATGGCATTAAACTACGGACAGTCGTCTTAACTCTCGTAAATAGCTCTGCAGGGTGTAAGTTTTTTCATTAATCGAGTTGCGATAAAATATATATACAAAGCTTAGCCCAAATGATTAATTTAATTAATATAATTAATAATCAATAACAGGGCGCGTTCGATTAATAATCCAAGATTAGTTTGGATAATTAGTTTGACATTCATATGTTTGGATGAATGCCATTGATTTTGTTTCAATTATGGTGTGATTTCGGATTATTTAAAGCTGGCATTACATGTAAGTGTAAGTGCACTAACTATGAACGTTTTAATCATTTTCGTTCATTAAAATTGAGAAAATGTTCATTGATAGTGCACTTATATTTACGTGTAATACTAACTTAAAGTAATCACATTTAATAAGGGCGAAAACTTTATTTAATTATACCCAAAAACATGACTTTTAAATCGTCCAAACTTATACAAACTAATCTTCGATTATAAATCGAACGCGCTTTAATATTAACTATTAAAAATGTGATGTAATTCTTACTTATTAAGTGGTGAAACCACTTTATGGGAATGCTCTACTGTATCTATCCATCAGTGCGATAACTTTAGACAGAGTCAACTTTTGAAACTTCTGTTTTCGGATATCCGTTATATATGTCAATAGTATGGTCAAGTTTAAAGATGGGTGGATTACACCCACACAGAGTACTGATTATCAAAGTAGGCTGGCTGGTTGTACTTAAATTATCATTTTTTTCCTTTAAATAGCAAAGTAGGCTGGTTGTTTTTAAATTATCTAAGTGAAAATTCACGTCCATTGACACCCTGTTTCACCACTTGGGTATACCCGGTATACGGTCTATTAATAGACCAATTTGAACATAAAGACTTAATTTTATACAATTTTATATTTACTGTTTTTTTAAAACTACATATACGACCAAAAAACTTATTCATTTGACTTAATTTCATCAAATGCACATTTTTTTTTATATGTTTTCACTATATTGTCTCCGTCGATTTCGCAAACTCTCGTAAAAAAATATTACCCTCTGTCGATTTTGCTGAAAATAGTATCTTTTTTAAGTTTTTGAACAGAAAATAGTATGTTTTTTAAGTTTCAGAGAATTAGCCTATCTCGATTTTGAACAAAATAGTAGGTGCATTTTGTAAGTTTTAAAAAATTACTCTACTTCGATTTCCAAAATACGATTTCCTTAAAAAAAAGTCTTCATTTTCTACAAAGTGCCGTGCGTACCCTATGTTACTTTTTCAAATCTATGGTTTATCACAATTCAAAAACTTTCTTTTGTATATTGCTTACCACAATTGGAAATGAGTAGTTCGGTCGATGTATGTATATGTAAAAATAAAAAATATTTTGGCTTAGTGTGCACCGAATATATAAATATGTATATGATATTTCAATATGAATTGGATCATTGTCACAGCTACACCAAGTCGTGGCGATGATTGATGCAAGCAATTGTGTACGTATTGAGTAGGGTCGCTTTTACATGAATTTGTATAAAAAATGACCCTTTTTCAACTTTGATTAAAGAAAATAAATATTTCGTAAAATTTATTTAAATAAATATTATCATTTCTAAATACTATAAAAATAAAAACGTAATATTTTAATGATTTCTTCATT
>JAABKK020007416.1:0-25239 GCA_011634745.2 Catotricha subobsoleta
GAATCTCTTATAGGAAATCCGCACCTACATTGGTGAATTCGCTTAACAAAGTGAGGAGTTTCCCTAGGATATTCCGCGCATAATGTCAATAGGGTATTACATGTTAAAAAATAAATTGACTTCTTAATTTAATTTAAAATTGTCATTACTGATTTCATTTGTATGCTTTATTATTTAGGTATACTTATACGTAAATACATTTTATAATTTATAATTATGTAGTCAACATCATCAGAGAATGTAAAATAAAATAATTCAAATAGACGCTATTATGGCAAAGTAAATGAGACTGACAACATAATTAATTGCGGTTGAATTAAGAAAATAAATAATGTATAACTTTAATTTGATTTGATATAAAAATGCTTGGACTTAATCGTTTACTTTAATATTTCGCATTTCAGCATTATAAAAAACAAGTGCAGACTTTATAACCAAAGATTACAGTGACACACTCTTTCAATTTCGATTAAGATATAAGTTTTCAGACTAATAGGACCATTATCAATATAATTAACATAAATTATAATTATAATTACGTTGCTTATTTTCATTCCACAACAAAAACAAATCATTTCTTCTGATCAACTCTTAAAAAGAAAATATGCTTTTAAATAAATTTTTTTGATGTGGTCTTTTTCTTCATGAGAGAGGAAGCTTAAACAAAATTCTTGTACTTTTCTCATTAGATATATATTTGAAATAGAGCATTAGACATTTTCTATAATAGTCGTTTTCGTTTTTGTTACTCGAATAAATTAGGATACATTTTTTTTCGCATTCATTCTTACAAAATTAAGGCAGAGAGATCGTGATAAAAAGAAAATTTCCCTAACTTACTTGAGTAACAACAAAAACGAAAACCACTAATGCCAGATGATCTGATGAGCCTATTTTTATGATATTCGTCATGAACAAAAAAAAAGTGATCAATTAACAAATTTTCTTTATATAATATTCATTCTTATTCGTAATAATCTAAATCTTAAAAGATCGTCAATTTCATTTTTGTGATTTTAATCATATTTTTTCGACATTTAACATATATAAAAAGTAAGAAAATCCGAAATATATTTAATATTCAGTTTTCTATCAATCAGTTTTCATAAAAATCAATTAAATTTTAATATTTTTTTTCTCAATTTAAATATTTTTTAATTTGCTACATAGTAACTGAAACATTTTCAGTTTTTATAAAAATTAAAACACGATAAAATATATTTTCAATGCTTAAACAAAAAATAGAGTAATGCAAATTTAATTCTGCTACGATGTAAAAAGAAAAGAAAAAAACTATATTAGAAAAACAAAATTATTAATATTAAAAATATTAATAATAAAAAATAATAATTTTCTCTATTTATTTAATAAAAATAGAAATCTTTAACACTCACAAATATTAACTCCAAGCACTGAATGTATTGATAATATATGCTTAGCTACCAGTTGCAATGGATTGACATATTTATATTTATACATCCATTACGTTATTTTTACCCTTTTTGCTTTTTCTAGTAAGTTATAGTGAACAATGTTGATAAATAAAATGTTAGCTCGATTTCATTTTTATTATTGGTTGGGACTTAGAGACACGAAATCAGTGTTTGCACAGTTACCCAAATTTTTTATCTAGATTCTCCATCAGATAGATACCTGAAAATATGTCTAAAAGAATCTAGATATTTTAATGGTATCTAATAAAATATGTATACAGATTTAATTTCAGATATTTTTAAAAAAAATAATTAGCCAAATATTTTATATTAAATGCAAGCAACCAACTTTTTTTTTAAAAGATCACCAGTGTAGCTTCGAGTTTCATCAAAATAACTGGCTTAACCAATCGAAGTCAAATTGTAAACACTTATCAATAAAATTTTCAATTGCTTTAGCAAATATGTTGGACATTTCGTCTACACTTTTATAATTTTTACTTCATTTTTGAGAAATTGGCCAAATTTTGACGAATTTTGAAAAAATTCAACTATTGGTTTCGTATATTTTGTTTTTTTTTACCACTTCTTTATTGGATCTCAGAATTGACCGGGCCGATTTTGATAGTCCGATATTCCAGAGGAACCAGTTTTTTTTTTGACAAAAATATACATCTGACGTTTTTTAATATTTTTTTGTGCTTTTCGTTTTTCGTTTTTCGGGTGGTATGCCCCCTTTTTATGACCACGAGTTTTTTTTTTCTAGGCTATATCAAGCGAAGAAATTTTGATTTCAAATATGTTAAAATGAAACTGTGAAGACGTGTAAAACATTTTTTAATTAATGAAGTTTGTCAAGCTTTTAACGTCTTCACAGATCACAGCTTCACTTTAACATATTTGAAATCAAAATTCCACCGCAGGCGACGTCAAATATTAACAAATTAATGTTTTTTTGAGAGAGCGGTATTAATTAGGATAATATCCTAATTAGGATATGGTATAACCCTGACACATGAATGTTATGTATTAAATATGCAAACAAACAATTTCTTCTATCAAACAAATACAAATTAGCCAAATATTATTTGATAAAATAGAATAGGGTCTAAGATATTTTAAATTTTATATCTATAGCTATAGATGATAATAGTAGGTGCACTGATAGAACACTGCACGCAATTACCCTTCTTTCTTTCTAAACATACTAAGTAATATAAATTAAACCTTTACTGTTTGCGTAGGGGCCTACTACACATTACCATATTCAGGTTGATTTTCTACGCTTAATTGAAGATATTTCATAACCATTTTGGTATAGTCTGGTTAATATTAAGATATTAAGAACAATTTAATCGATCTCTTTTAGGGTATAAGATATTTCGGTTTAATCGATAAGTTAAATCTCCTTAACAAAAATGTTAGTCTCATCAAAGCTAACAGTTCTTCTTTGTACATCAAAACGATCCAACCAATAGTTTATGAAAATTTTAATATGTTCATCCTTTATAATCTGACGAATACTTTTTCCCATATGCGAAGCAGCCACAACATGGTGAATACAAAATTTAGATTCCCGGGAATATATATTTTTTTAAAGCAATTTTTTTTTATAGTTTTACTGAAATTTTCGTTGATTTTAAATTAAATATGGAAATAAATATATATTGATTTATATAAATGTTGGAAGAAAGCAAATTATCATTTAAATACTAATTATAATAATACCATTTAGAGACAATTTCAAAGAATCGTAGAGAAAAAAAAATGCGTAAATGGAAGCGAATAATAGGAAAAATCGTAAATCAGAACCGAATGGATATTAATTTAATGATTATTTCATTTGTTGCTGATGGTCTCTGATGCTATTTATCTATTAAATAATTTTAAAAATTATTTCTTATTTACTAAAATCAGTCGTAGTCTATTCTCATTCAGCAATATATGTGGAATCTATAATAAGATTAATGTTAATTGTAAATTTATTATTATTATTTTTTTGTTTTGTTTAAGGAATTGGACGTATTTGGTAGAATTATTTTAAATAAATGCAACCAAAACGTGATTATTTTGTATTAACTACTAAATATTTTTATATCAAAATATACTGTATTAATAATTTATAACAAATTAAAATTGTGCTATTCCGCTTTATAGGCGTAACTAAATTTGAACATAGCAATTAATTATTTAAGCTTGAATTCCTTATTTAATTACACATCAAATATCTTTTAAATAATAAGTATTTATTTTTTTCTTAAATTTTACTAAAATCGTTGTATTTTTATTTTATTTTTTTCACCTCATTCACATAAATATATTTATTTTCTTATAGTTTATTTGCTTTATTTATTTACTTAATAAGCAGTTATACACAAAACACTTATAACATTTTTTTTTTTTTATAATAGTAATAATAATTAACTATTTAATTAATAATAATAATGATGTCAATAATATTAATTGTTTTAATAATAGTAAAATTTATATAACGAGAGTTAAAATTCGGTAGTTGGTGTGTGTGTGTGTGTCACCAATTTTCGAGTTGTAACAAACTTATTTAAATTTTACACATTTGTCTGGCCGTGTTTTTATATAAATTCAATAATAATAGTGCTTAAAACGTTTATGTTAACATCGAATATTCACATGCAATAGAATTTGAATATTATGAGTGTGGAATAATGAATCAAGTTCAAAGGTTAAGTGTGATCCAATTGTAAATGACTATAAATCAAAGCAGCAAATACAAAAAAAAAATATGCTAAAAGTGAGATTGTCATATTTTTTTTTTTTTTTTATATATTTATATATATGTATTTATTGGACTTCTAATTAATCATCGCACCTACTTTGCTGGTTTACGATTTTGAAGCAGACGATTTTACCAAACAAATAAATACTTTTTAATTAAATTAGTTTGTGAATATACAGTTCGGCTGATGAGTCGTGACCAAAATAAGGCGTTTTGCACGAGAAAAAAAAATATGGTGGTTTCATTTACTTTCAATGAACATTTTCGTTGCTTTAATAAGTCTTATAGGTCAGACTCTGTTTTAGTTGTTATCCGAAACACTATGGTGCGTCGAGTTTCAATCGATTTAAAAAAAATCTTTTTGCTAATTCAATGACTAACATATAATATTGAGTACAAATGCAGATCATATAAAATTAAAAGAGAAGTTTGTGTGTTTGACCACGACAATTCTGAAATGTCGACATTATATTATTATTACCGCTTACCGGGCAAGGTAAATACTTTTCTGTCAAATTGTATTTAATAGTAAAAAGAATGCATTTCCCTTTCCTTTTATTTCTGGTAAAATTTACTAGTTATCTCGCCCAGTGTGACAGGGGTTTTAATTGTAATCAAATCGAGAATTAATTCGTCATTAAATAGAACTGAACAAAATCAACAGATTCGATGTGCAATAGATTTGTGTGTTGTGACATTTATGAGATGTTAATTATGTTTACTAATTATGGATTAAAGTTGAATATTTTTCATATCATCGATTATTTTCATTTTCTGTTTGATTAACAATCTTTTTTTTTTTAAATGTATTCAATACGAATAATGAAGAAAAATACAAATACAAGCAATTTCTTATTAATACATATTATTATTATTATCCGGTTATTAACTCCATTTTAATATTTAATTAGACTAATTGCTACAAATTTTTATCACTTTTTCTTTCATATTTTTATATTGGAATATAATCTAATTTTTTCTCTGTAATAACACTTACGAAAATAGTATTTTATATCTAGAAAGTATTTATTAATTATTAATTTATATTTATTATTTAATTATATTTAAAAAAAATTAATTTAATTATTAAATAATAAATATATTTATTTTAGTCTTTTCTACCGCAAATTGTTGCTGTAAATTAATTAAACAATTATTAATTACTAATATAATATAAAACATTAAAATATGTTCTGTCCAATGAATATTTTTCCATTGTTATAATAATAATTATTTATATATATATATAATTTTTTTTATGTATAATTTTTGTTTAATATTATTTATATGTTGTTGATTTTTTTCTGATTTATTGTTAAAACATTTTAAAAGTATTTTTATTATTCGATGCCTGTGAAGCTTAATTTTCTTTTGTGCTAGCGAGTAAACCTCTTTTTTACGCACACTTTCTCATTTATTTAAATCCAAAATAAAAACGTCTAATTTAATAAATTGACATTGTGGTGCAGCTTTTTTTTAATTTGAAATATAGATATAGTTTTATATTATATTTATCACATCAAATTCTTAGTGCATAAGCTGTCCAAAATCAGATAATTGTTTATGGGTGACATATCCTGTAAAAATTAAATAAAAGTTAGATAATGTTTTCTTTTTATTGATTGATACATCTTCTAGATGATTATAAGGGCTAGCGTAAAGAATTGTTGAGAGCTTTGTTGGATTATTAACAAAATATTTTGATTATAAGTTGTTATTACTATAGTTTATATTAAGAAATATCATTTTTATATCCAGAAACGACCAGTCTATCTCATTATTTCTGTGTCTCAGTTCATGTTGAGAAATGAGTGGACCACATAGTCTCTGATTATAGATTGGCTGTATGGAATAACAGCTCTAAACTAAAATTAAAAATATATATATATATTACCTGAAATTCCTTGAACATCAGTTGATGCAACAATAGGTGTTTTTACTTTTAAATCTTCGCTAGGTGTTGATGATGTATCTGTTTGTGGTTTTGCATCAAGTGCGCTCCATGGCATATAGCCAGCATTTACAGGCTAGATTAATAAAAAAAATATTAGTAATTTTTAAATTTATCATTTTCAATTTGCTTATATACCTTTCCAATAAGTGAATCATGTGTAACATATCCATTATTAGTGGTAGCAGGCATAGGTCGCATTACCGCTGATGCTTGCACATAGTTTCCACTGGACATTGGGAAATTTGGTTTGATAATTGTTGATGGCGCTGACGGTGTAGTTTTTATAACCAATGTTTCTTTTTTCATTGGAAGTGGCGAATCTACTTTGATCGGAAGTAATGGCGTTGGTGAAAACTGAAAATAAATACACGATATTTTATTTTAAAGAATCTAATTAAAAAAAAAATGAAAATGTAAAAAAAAGAAACAAAAAATTATCAATTACCTTATCAATATCCAAATTGTCCGACAATGTTGGTGCGCTGGTTTCATCTTCATTTTGATGTTCATACTCAGAATCATCAATGGCTTCATTATATTCACAATGGCTATTATTTTCAGTACTATTACTACTGCCAGATTCCATTCTTGATCTTAATAAACTTTGCTCCTGTTCACTTGAATACATTAAATCAACATCACGATTTAAATCAGGTCGATTATTCAAACCACATTCTAAGTTTTTGGCTTTTGTTTCTTCTTTAATATCTTCTAAACCGGCAGGTAATTCTACACCAATATCTTTCATTTTTTTCAATTTTTTCATGGCAAAGAATGATCCATAAACAAATGCCATTGTGAAAATTAGTAAAAATACTAACATAAAATAGAATCCACTTAAACTTGTGTCGTATTTGCAATAGTACAATAATGAAGTGGACCAATTACCACGTAAATGTGTTGAAAATTTATCTCTATTAATATAACGTCGAAGCTCTAAACTTTCTTGTTCAACGCAAATAGTTTCTATACTGTGAGCTGGTAAATCTTCCAAATTTTCATGATATATACTCTTCATAGTAACAGTTTCATCTTTTTGATTAAAGTTTCTGTGTACATTTTGTTGACCAGCATCAGAAATTATTTCTGCGTTTGAATGTCTTTTCAGTACCATGGCATCCGTGTCATCATAGTTATTTTCCACGTTATCTACATCCATGTATTTAGCTGCTAAATCCCGTTTATGTCTAACATGTTTATTTTTATCGAATTCATCATCACTCGGTAGTGCATGCGGTGATTGAATGACATTAACAGCTCGAACGAAAAATTCATATTTATCCATTCGCGTACCACACAATTCTATAGCCATTGTACATTGAGTTCCGTTAATACGAACCGTATTTTCTAAAACTCTCTCTCCGAGTGTAATTCGAGCTTTCAATTCATAATATTGTAACGGACCAGCTGGTACAGCTGGTTCCTTCCATACAATAATCTTTGACCCATGATAATCAATTTTTTCTGGCTGTCGAATTTCGCCGGGAAGTCCAATTTCAGTTCTAATAGTGATTTTATTACTTGGATTTGAACATGCAACTGTGCATGCCAACACTAAAATTTCGTATTCGCTAAAGCTTTTCAGATTATCTAAAACGAATTCCATATTTGGTATATTACGTTTTTCAGCATTTCGTTCAGTACCATTAAAGTAAACTTTATACTTAACTAGAACGCCATTTATATGTTCGGGTGCATCCCACAATAATGTAACTGATGTGTTGGTAATGTCACGATAAACTAAATTACGTGGCGCTGATGGCGCTGCTTCTAATGTTGTGTTTACTAATGGTTCACTTGGCGGTCCAACACGATGTGATGAAAACATTTGTATTTCTGTTTTGTATGTTGTGTATGGCATCAGGTTTGTAAGATTATATCCTTTTGCATCACTTGTAATATTTATACTTTTGACTGGATCCTTGCAGTCCAACGTTTTTGGATCTTTTATAGGACAATATGTTAAAATATAACCATCTAATATTGTTCGATCAACGCAAGCCAAATTCCATTTGAATTCGATAAATGTCGGTTGCATTTTACCAATCCATATTGTCGTCAATTTACCAATATCATTATTTGGTAACGCAGTGCATAGAGCCCATACCATTCCGGAACTAGATTCTTTTGAATTAGCTGATACTGCAAAATTTAGTGTGTCAATTGATTGAAGAGTAAAATCTCGTATATGCTTATCGACAATTTCAAAATCAATAGAACTTTCACATTGATTGGGTAATTCATTCTTTGATACACACCAAAAAACGGTGTAGCTGATAATTTCTTTATTCTCGACTGGTGGACTCCACGACAAATTATATGAACGATTGTGTAAAATTTTCTTAATACGAATGGGTGGTAGACAACGTTTTTGGGCACTCGGTACACGAATAATGCTTGGAGAATTTGATTTTCCTTCAGCATTTTGACTGTACACGAAAAATTCTAAATCATTTTTATAGCGTTCCGTTAGTTTTTCATATTTGGCCATTGTATGTGTTAATTCGTTTGGAGCGATTGTAGCGTGTTTGGATAATGAAATATTGTAATGCATTTTTGGTCCATTTTGTTTCGATGCTGGTAATTCTTTCCAATAGACAAATACATGTCCATTATCATTAATATTGAAACTGCCAATATCGGTTTTTGGTGGATCGTCTGGTATTCGGCTAGCTGTACGGAATGTTTGACTTGCAAAATGGGACCACATTTCATCAATATCTGGTGCTCCTTCAACTTTTATACTAACACGTACATCATACCAATCGTACGCATAATTCAAATGTTTTAATGGAATTGCATATGCTATTTGCATACCTATTACCGGTTCTAATTGCGTCCACTTTCCATCACTGAATAATGACGTATAATTAATTCGGTGCGTCAAATCTAAAATTTAGAAAAAAATTAGAAAATAAAGAACTACAGTCATTTTTTTTTTATATTTTGTATTTGTCTTACTCTTTGGAAATGTTGTCAATTGATATGGAATGCTCCATTTAAGAATTGCTGAATTCGATGTTACATTAGTTATTGTCAAATTAACCGGTGGAGCGGGAATAACTAAATTATAAAATGTTATTAATAAAATTTATTATAAAATTAGTTGTAACGATGAATTATGTATAGGGAACGTCTTGGATATCAAACAGGAATTGCAAATTAGAACAAAGCTTTTGTTCAAATTATAAAGAACTATTTGTCATTAGTCTAAAGTATTTATTAATAATATTAATTATATAGGCAATATTGGAAACTCATATAACATTATTCTGTAGACAAAAAATCAAGACCACATGTCTTCAAATCCAGTATTAAGTTTTTTTCTCAAAAATGAAGCAAAAACAATGAAATTTACATATATGAAATTTAATAATATTTTAACTTTGAAGCTATAAACAAATTAACGATGCGTCGCCCTCGACATATACGATACACCATTCTTCGCCTGTAATAAGCAAGACATATATGACAAATAGTTCGAGAAGAAAACCAATTTTTACTTGCGGAATGTAGTGTTTAAGGTTGGTTTATTATTCTGAGAATATTTGTAAGACTAAACGTAAATTAAACTCTCGGTTAGATTATTCCTTCATTTCAGTATGAAAAATAAAAACATTAAAGTGATAAATATATAGCTAAAACTTACCGCTTTTATAATGCTCCACGATAAAATTTTCCGTAAAGTTACCCAGCTCATTAGTTGAATGTAGTTTGAAGTAGTAATATTCATAACTTTGGCGATAATATCCTTTCTGACTGTCAAATTCCAATGTACACGAATACTTTCGATTGTAGTTTCCACTTAGGATGCACTCGCTTATCTGTAATACAGTATGATGATGATCCCATTCGTATTCATTTTCATTTTCATTTTTTTTCTAATTTACATTATAATAGTGCATACAAGCATTTTGTTAGTTATTTATTAGCAAGCAAAATTTTTATATATTTACATTTTTTAAATAATTAATCAAAACAGTTTATTTTACAGAAAAATAAATAAAATTAAAATAAAGAAGAAAAGTAAAATTAAAGCAATAATTACTTAAATTATTTACAGCCAGTTTTAGTTGGTATTTACATTTTTTTGTGAATTATCCTTGTAATTCTAACAAAACTGATTTGATTAAGGAAAGAAAAACATCAGAAATATGATATGAAAAAATAATGTATGGAAAACAAAGATTGCATAAAATGTTATCACAATAATTATCTTTAAATTATTTACCATACAGAATATTATTAAATAATGCACTAAAACGGTTAATTAAAATTTTTGTTTAGTGTAAACTGATCCAGAACAAATAACAATCATTCGTTTTCAGCCACCCCAAGATAAACACGTACCTATCGCAACAAACCGTATACCACAAAGTTATATTGTGTGATTCGTTAAAAATGATGGATAGTATATTTACATCGTCGACTTACTGAAATTAAAAATTTCGGAGCTAGCCGTCTTGGCGATTCACTACTACGAAATCGCGAACGTACTGTGCTAGCCAATTGTTCAAATGTGCCATTAGTGTTAGTGTAAAAATTTCTCAACTGTAAAATTTTTAAAAGTGTATTTTTATAACGATTAGTTTTGTTTTATTTTGAAACAAAATTCTGTATCAGTTTATATTTTAAATGCTTATTCGATCTTGATAGATTTAGTCATTTACACAGAACTCTTAACATATCCTTAAAACATTTGGATATTTATCTTTGAAGTTTATAAATAGTAGATAAAGCGTTGTTAAAATCTCTGTTCATTATAATACTATCTTGATATGATTAATTTTCATAGAAAAAGAAATTGAAACAGTAAAATTGCTCAGATTAAATTTAGCTTAATTATTTTACTTCATGGATTCTTTGTTTTACCATAAAACAACAATGAGAAGTCATGTAATCAAGCATCAGAAACTTAATGAATTTATAAAAAATCAGAATCCTTCAGTAAGTGCGTATTAAGTGAAAAAAATAGACAAGAAAGTAAAATAACCAAAATAAACAATTAATTAAATCGTGCAATTAATTAAATTAAATCATGCAAACCCTGCTTAGCCCATGTAAAATAGTTTATTATTTCATTATTTCAAAAATGTTTACTTATGCTGATTAAATAAAATTTGAATAATAACATAAATGTATTATTGTAAAACAAAGTTTTTGCTACAAAGATGAAACTACATATTATATTTTGTTTGTGCAGCGCTGCGTTCTGACTATGTATATTGTATATAGTACAGAGTTTGCGAAATCCACATACGCAATTTTACGTAAAGATATGTATCTCCTTTGCGCGAAACATTCTACGTTTCCAATAATGTGAACATTAGTATGGACCTAATGACGGTTCGTATTCAAGGATACGTGGGATATTTCACACAAACGAGCTACGGAGCTACGGAGCCTTACGTAAATTTGCTTACATTGATTTCGCAATCTCTCTAGTTTGTTATATTTTGTTCTTCCTTAATTTTAGAGATATTTATTTTCAATGATTATATTTTTGCAGGTATTGTTCACCCTTTTAGAGACTCTGTAATACTCTTACACCTGATCAAAGTTTATAGGGCAGAAGCCCTGGATAATCATAGTTTGGCTAATTTCCTATAAACTTTGTTCAGGTGTAAAAATATTTTAGCGATGAAAATATTGTTAAAATTATCATCATAGTAAACATGGAAAAGTAAAGAGTCCACAAAATAAATCAATACTATATTCGTAATCAGAATACAACGCTGCACAAATAGAGCATAGTAAAAATATTTGAAAATTTAATATTATTTTTAAATTGGTTACCGAATGTATTTAAAGTTATATTTCTTCAATGAATTAATTAACAATTATTATTGTAGCCTCCGAGTCAATAATTAATATTTAATAATATAAATATAATGTATTGTACTTTTGAGTAAGTACATCATAAATATATTAAGAATTATTTACTTCATTTAATTTTCAGAAATAATAAAGCGAATTAAAAAAAAACTGTATTTTACAGAGCATCTTCGTTTGTTGTGGAATCTCTATTTATATAAATAAATAAAAATTACTTAAAACTAAATGTGTTTGTTTGTTTATATAATATTAAAACTATGCTACTACTACTCTAAAAACTCCATTAACTACCATAAGGTAAATGTGCATTTTATATAATACATATTAAGATATCAACTTCTATATTTTATCTCAATTTTATTAATATCTAAAGTCCGCAATACATTCGGTAAATATTTATTATAAAATGATGACTACCGAAAGTTTGAAATATTTCTCAAAGATAAAAATCAGTACAGATCTTTTATCAATTTAAAAAAAATAAACAAATTTTTAATCAATTAAAATCACGGACTTTAAATTTAAGTATGGAAGAAATTATTAAAAAAAAAAAAAATTTGATCATGCTTTACAGTTTAAATGAAATCTCATACCGATGATGATGTTATCGATTTTGTGTCCACTGTAAATTGTAATGTATATTCAGGTACAACAGGATTAAAAGGTCTCTCAAAACTACATGTCATATTTTGCCAATTATTTGAACGACATTTAAAGTCTAAAACATTCGCTGGTTTATAGCCTAGAAATAAAAATTAAATAAAAAATATGTAATAAGTAATTAATTAAAATTGAAAATTTTAATGAAATGTATTTTGTAAAAACATGAAAGTACGTGCTAATCAAATAACAGTGTAAATACAACTTACCAACATAAACTTTATTAAAACTAACACCATATTGAGCATTCAGTTTGCATATGAACGTTTCCTCCATTGGTTGGGCATTTTCAATAGTTAAAATGATTGAGGTTTCATTTAAAATCTATTTAAATTAAAAAAACAAAAAATGCAATATAAATAATAATATTTCATTAAAATGAGATACAATTTAAATAATTTAAATAGGTAATTCAGTTAATATTTACCCGAACATAGCTATCATTAACGAGATCGTTTGATTTTACCGAAAACGACAAATATGAACTATTTTTACCATCCGACAGATTATTAGTTATATCAATTGTACAAATTATTTCAATAGTTTCACCAACTAATTTATAGATTGGACCAACTGGATGTGTATCTAAAAGAGAAAAAAAAAATGACAAGTAATTAAATAATTAAAAATTAAAAATTATTTTCAAGCTTATATGGGACCATCCATAAATGACGTCCACGTTAATGGGGAGAGGGGGACTAATCGCGAAACGGACAAAAATGGACAAGGGGTGGGGGGGTTTACATTAATTATGGACGTCCATGAATTTTCGTGTTTTAAATACAAAATTTTATAAATTAATAAAAAAAAAATAGCATTATGGACGGTCCCTATTGGCAGTAATTTAAATAATTCAAAATTTTTAAATTTTTCGACAAACCAACAAATTATGTTTGTTACATAAAATAATTAATTTAATCTTGATTGATGAAAAAATAATAGTTTCTTGATAGCAAAATGCAACTAAATTTTCACAATTAAATACATTTATTAGATGTTCACTTAATTATTTTTATGTTAATGTAATGAAGTTCATTTTCGGAAAACTGAAAAATTATGCGGATAATAATTAAAAATTAAACTATTTTTTTTTACGAAATAATCTACAAAACATATTCCGAATAATTTTATCTATTAAATAATTAATAATCTAGAAGCTAGAATTTAAAGACTTTCTTCAAGGTTGGGTATACTCATAAAAAGAATATTATTCAATATTTCATGTTGATCCAATGAAAAAAATGCATCACTTTTCAAAATGATTTATAGAAAATATCCTTTCGACGAAAATGTATAAACCTTAGCACAAAAAAAAAACTACAAACATGAAATGACATTTCTTTTTTAAATTATGTACCAAAAAATAAATAAATCATTTTCCACATAAATTTCCATTTGAAATAATTAAAGCAAAAAAAAAAAAAAAATTGAAAATCTGTGCAGTTAAAAAAAAATGTAAATATGATAAAATAAAATAGAAAATAAGGAAGTATTATAATTGATGCACTAATATTTTGCTACAGTCATCGATATTCCATATTTAAATATCAAATAAATTAAGAAAAATTTAGTTGAATACTTACGACCATATCCTTCCACTTCATTAAACATTAATATAGATAATAATATTACAGCAATTAATTTCATCATTTTGATATGTCTGAAAATAAATAAGAAAAACGAAAATAATTATATTTAATTCAATAAAATTGTTTCACAAATCAAACAATAACTTATAATAATCCACCTTCTTTAATTCTCTACAAATATAAAAAAAAAAATATATATTTTTTATCAATCGCGTACCATTATCGAATAGCGATAAAATTCAAATACAATGCGCTTAGAACAGCGTGTGATATGAAAATGAAATATACTGAGAGCATATTTTGTACAAAGACCGCATCAACATCATATCGTATATTGCGTAACTATATTACTTCTCTCTATATACGTAATGTGAATAGAATAAAAATAAACATTTTCGATTTTCATAAATTCGATATTTCATAGAAATTTGTTTGTTATTTAGTATTTTACCATGTACAAATGTTTTTTTTTTTTTTTACCCTGGTTCGGATGTTTTGTGCATACAATTATAAAGTCGTATGAAGGAATATATGTATGTGTGATGATAATGTATATTCAATTAAAATGCATTTTATTTTATTTTTTTACATTTTTTTATTTTGTTGCTGTAACTTGTTCAGGTTTAAATGATATTGTATGAATGTGTAATAATAAATAAGATATTCCCGACTGCATCATTTAATTTTGTTTAAACAGAAAATCAGAGAATAATTTAAAATAGAGTTTAGGCTTGATACTCTTGTTAATGGTTATACTACATATTTTTTAATAACAATTACATTAAATCATTGAATAATACGTTTTGTTCAATTCTCATTAAATTACCAAGAATAAATATAATTGGAAAATATGAATGATTTTTAATGAAATGAAATATTATGTTCATCGATAATGTACAATATTAAATAACATTAGATTAATTATAACCTTTACTGTATTATAAATAACCGGTAAAACATTTTACAAACTTTAATTAAAACAATTCGGAGCTACTCTTTTATTCTTAGTTTTTAGTTTTTTTTTTTTTAGATTTAATTATCTCTATCTTTAGTGAAGTCCAATCTATACTTAGCAATTACATAAACATATTATTTTTTTATTTTATTTCTTTTATTCAATAATTAGTTAGTTAGTTTATGTTAACAATTCGTTATTAACAATAAGAATTGTACTTCATATTTACGTAAAAGTAAATAAAAAAAAGAAATATTTTTTATGACCAAATCGAACGTTTTGAATTATTTTTTTTAACCAGCCATTAACATTAATTTCTTTCGATTTCTAGCAATCTTCAAATGTATATTTCATATCAGCTATTTAGTTTATAAATTAAATATGTGCAGCAATTTTCTTTCTATTGATTGTGATTTAAACTAAATTAGCTGCAGTTTTTGGTATCTTATCACTTCATTATTCTAATTCATAATAAAAACATTAGAAATTTTGAAATAAATGATTCTCAAATTTTATATTTTTGGTGAATAGGTTTTTATTAATACAAGTCCACTAGTAAATTTTTGGCTTGAATCGCCACTAAATTTCATTTAGATAAAAATTACAAAGACCAGAAAAATCTATGTTCAACTCAAACCCGCGTACGCAATAATTATTCTATTGATCCATTGTGCATTGAACATATTAATAATGAATGAAAGTAAATAATAATAGTAATTTGAGCTATTATTTTAATTTAGTATGAAGTGTGAAGTCATTAGTAAATATTCAATAAATATTATCTATATATATTCAAATATTCTACTATTTCTAAACAATTAATAAAGAATTCTCTTAAACATTTGCATATAATATACAAATGTATTAAGCATTAAGTTTTAATAATATATTTGTTAAATATTAAAACGTGACAATATTTCAAGTTAAATAATTTTTTCAAATCATTTCATTTAATTATTTATTTTCAATTTATTTCTGTAAATTAAAGACTAAAGAAAAAAATCAATATTTCTCCGTTTTTTTTTTTTTTTTTTTTAACGCAAAACACGAGCAATCGAGCATATGAAATTAGCTTGAATCTTATAATTTAGTATTAAGAAAACCTGTTAGTAGACGGTCAAGTATACGAGCACAAAAAAAAAACACATTAAATATCCATTTTATTATTAAATATATAAAATCGATGTACGACCAATTCGTAGAAATCTCTTTTCTAATTAAAAAAAAAAAACAAGCGCATTTTTCTTAATATCAAATAAAAATAATTACGAGTTTATTAATATAGAGGAGAAAAAACGAAGAAAAAAAAAGAATAAATCAACCAGTGTATATTGGCCCTACTTTTTCATTTTGGTATTTATATTCAAATATAAAGCTTTCAATTGTGTGAAATTTGAATCAAAATGTTTCAATTATCGGGTGGTATTTCTATTATTATTAATATTTTTATTTCCTGTATGTTTGCATGCTAGCTCTATTTAAAATTAAAAAAAAATTAGATTAGTTTTATCTTCTTAAGTACTTAGGCTTTAGAGTTTCCAAGAACTAGAAAAAAAATATATTCACAAAACTATAAATGAAATCAAATTACAATCGGACAAAATATACAAGGCAGATAATAAATTGCCGAGAATGAGAAAATCATTAAAGTTATTTTATTACTATCGACAATTTAATACAAGAATACTAAAACGACATCAATAACATTCAAATGAAATAAAGAGCAAAATAAGCTAAACTTTTTTTGGTTTTTTACACCAAATTTAGCACTTTATAAATGAAGATAATTTTCTATTTAAAAAAAAAAAAAAATTCCAATAAAATTTATCAATTCGTAGAATAGAATTGAATTTTCTGCTGGGTCATCATTGTATCCACGTTTAAAAAACTGAAAAATTCTTGGATTTCTTATACATAATTAGAATAATATTTTGATTCCATCATTATCCATTTAAAAATATATTTTATAATGAGCTAACTAAGTGTTTCGTACGCCCACTGGTAATTAATCATTAAAACAATCATAATTAAGTTAAATGGAACTTAAAATTATATTTAATTATAAATTTAAAGCGAACACAGAATTACATTAATTAGAGGCTAATACTTTATTAATTAGAATGTATATCGCATTTATATATTTCTATGTACCATACAGTGAGTGCAATGTGCTTACCGCATTCACATAAATATTTTACAATATTCATGAAATTTAAAAATAAAACAAAACAATAAAATAAAATATAAATGAGCATTCTTTTATTTAGTTGCATGTGCTTGTGCAGTGTTTAATAGAATTCCGGAATAATGAAAGGTGTGCGCGGTCGAAATTATTATGTTCGATTTGTAAATTTTCAGTGATTTCCATTAGCTTAAAAAAAATTTGTAGAATTATTTTCAGATATTTCTAGTCCGTTCGTTTTCTATTTATCTTAATACGAGGATCTTCAATTTATTCACTTCTAAGACCCTCTCCTATTACATTATGTGACGCTTGTTGTTTCAATCATTAATAAATGGTTTTTAGTTTTAAGATTATCGTAGATAGTAAAGTTAGATATGAAAGCACTGAATCGCTAAAAGCTTTTACGTTTTAATTATTTGTCATTATTATCTAAATTCTCAAAAGAGCACACGTTAAATAATAAAATAATTCATTACAAATACGATAAAATTCTAAATTCGTTTCTTTTTTAGTTAGCTCCGAATTATGAATTAAATATATGAACGAAATATTTATAATTTATAGCTTACACTTTTCTTTTCCTTTTATATTATAAACGAATATCGTTATCTGCCCATAATGCAATAATAACATCGCTCCGTTGTTAATATAAATTTCAAATTTAAAATATACCGATATTCATAATTTACATCTAATTATTTTAATTGCAGTAAATTTTCTACATTGTTGCTGAATAAATATCAAACGTAGATAGATTAATTGTTATTTCTTTTATTCATTTTCGATTCGTCTATAATTAAAATATACAAATACACCACATACTGTTCATCAATTTTACTTTATTCGTATTTATATTTATTTTAAATCGCATCCATTAACACGCAAATTTCTTTTATATATGTATATAATATATATATAATTTTTTTTTTCTGGGAACCGTTTTTAGGGAAACTCTATTTTCCGTCAAAACGTTCTTCATATTGTTTGATATTTTAAACGGATAGAATAATCCGAATAGGGTTATATATTATAGCAAAAATTAAGTAGGCTACTTTATGATAATATTATTATAATTTTGCTTAACAATAAAATTTTAACGACTAGCACACAATTTAATTAAATTCATCATAATAAACAAAGGAGGTGATAGATATAAATAAAATATAAACGAAAAAGGGTAGATTTTTATAATTATTATTGCATATTTTACGTGTTTGGCAGCCATCTGCTTGAGCTTAAAATAAAAAAAAAATAAAAGAAAAATGCAAAAATTGACGCAACAATATTATTATGAGCTAAAACCTACCGAATTGAATAAAACACGCTCGCTCTTCATCTGAATGTTTACCGAAAAGGTTAAATGTATTTTATGTATTTTATCAGCGAGAATTTTTGCTTTATACAAATTTCACAAATATACATTTTACTGAACAAATAGACCTTCAAAATGGTGATCAGCACAATTGATAAAAATTGTGCAAATTCATTTTGCTATAAAATAATTTCTCCAATTATATACATTTCATAATTTAATGAATTAAACTTCAAACTTATACTTACTGTATAAGCTTTTCTTTTTCATAATATAAAAAATAATTTATTTATTTATTTACTATCATTTCTTTGGTACACACTCTGGAAATTTACGTAATAATCTAAATTTTATTTTATTTTGAATGTATTTCGATAAAGAAAATAAATAAATAATTTAGTTGTAAAAATTGACTGGTGATACTGATAAATATTATAAACTATTAAAATACATTAAAAAAAAAAAAAAGAAGAAAGAAAAAAACACATAGATTAAATGTAAATTTGTATTTAAATTTAATGTGGCCAAAAAGTATTGATAACGAAATCATATTCATTCAATTTAACTGGATTTCGCTATAGAATCAATTGTAAATAAACTCTGTTTGAGAAATACTGAATGGAACAAACTGAAATAAAATCAATTTAATATAAAATTAAAATTTATAACTTCAGCCTGACTAATCACTGCAAATATGGCATAAAATTAAATAATATGTCTGCATAAATAGTTTTTAAATAAAATAATAAAAATGAAAAACAAATTGTGCGCATTTGCAAAAAGAAATAAAGAAATACTTAGTTCAATGAAAGTTTATAAATAAATATCGGTTTTCAATAATAATTATAATTTTTAATTGAATTGAATGTAATATCAATTGTATATGTGATTTACCGCATTATTCATAAATTTAATTAATAAATAATGTATGATGGTGTGTTAGTTTAGTGTACACTGTACAGTACATGTAATCAGGCGTGGTAAAATTAAACGACAGCAATTTCAAATTGTAACGAAAATATCAATTAATTGTAATTAAAATTGGTGTATATATAATTACATGCTAAATATAACGAACTGAAAAGGGATACCGGGAAAAAGTCTAGAAAATGTCATTTCAATTACCTCTTACATGTTAATTCAATTACTACTAACACTGCTTGTAATATGTCTACTAACTGAGTAGCAATACCGACTTCTTAATTTTTTTGTTTTATACTTTATAAAGTATAAATATTTCATTTTTCTACAATAACAATTGAACTATAGAGATCGTGATTTTTTTTTGTTCACTTTTTAGTCTCTTTCTCTCAGGATTGGCTGGATGGATTTTGATGGTTGACCCACCGTTGGATGCAAAACGAAATATCTTTAAAATATTTAGGTTTTAGTATTTATTTGTTATGGTTTTCGGTTCGAAAATTCGAAAAAACTGTTTTGAAATTTCTTCAAAAAATCAGTTTTTTTGATTTTACAACCTGATAATCCGAAGCAACTCAAGACCCAAAAGAAAATATATTTTTATTTTATCTTAATTCTCCGTCTAATGGTGGGTCAATCATCAAAATCCGTCCACTCAGTTTTGAGAAAAATCAACGTGAAAATAAGTTTTTTTTTTTTTCATATATATGTATTTTTTTTAACCGCTTAATTTAATTAATTAATGAGAAAAACGAGCAAAACGAGAATTAATTGGAAGATAAGATAATGCTAGGAATTATTATTTTTCTTTGTTTATGAAATTGTTACTCGCAAAAATGAAGTTCTGTACCAATCTAGATGGCAGCTAGTTCTCTTATTGAAAAATACTTCTGATAAATTAAAAGCATCGTCTTAAATAATTGAAATATAACAATTATATCATTTGCACTAGGTAACTTTGTCTTTACCGTGTGTATAAAAATTAGATAGCAAACGTAATTAGAATCATTTGTATTCTTGGTAATTCAAGAATTTTAAATTCTATTAATTTCAATTTAATATTTTAATTGGATATGGGTTCTAATAAATTTAATTTATTTTTGAAGAATTCATTAACATATGATTTTATAATTTTTATTTTGTACTCTTTTACTTATTTTTATTTCGATTACTTACAATATAAACGAAATGCTAATATTTTAAAATATCTTAGACATAACCTTGAATAAAATGGTTCTATCTGCTGTTATATATATAAAATAAAACAAAATAATTCAGCGAATATTTATTTATCATGTATTTTTTTTTTTCGAAATTGGATACATTAATGCTTTTCAAAAGACACAAATTATGGATACTAAATTTGTTCTCTGTTAATCGATCATGACGTCAGTATATATTTCGAATAATGATGTATTTTCTTTTATTTTTATAAGATATATTGTTGCAAAAATTGTGAATATATCTAAACATTGAAGACGTAGTACAAATTATACGAAAAATGTTCATTTATCATAAAGTTGTTTAAAAAAGAACGTTTCGAAATCGGTAGTCAATTTCATTGTTACGATAGATAATAATTTCATTGATAATGCAATATATACCTACATTCAAACAAACAATAAGTAAAGTTGTATACTTTGTTTCCTGCAAGAAAATCAATAATAATCTCTTATATCCCAATTTCTTATTTTGAAAATATAATTATCCTTGTATTTATTTATTTTAAGACTTCGTTCAAAAGTTATAGCTTTGCTTCTAAAATTTTCCCATAATAATTGCCAGCTACTGATACAACAACATTATCATTTATCACGTTGGCCAATATCAGTAGTAGCACAGAAAACTTATTTAGATGAAAAAGATGGAGTTAAATACATCAGATTTTAAAAAAAATCATTAATAACATTGTTTAGTTTAATAATTTGCTTTCTTATATGAATCATACATTAAATGAAAATTTTATTATGAAAATGGGACTTGATTATTAAACCATTTATTGTTAAACGAGCATAAGCGTGTGAAAAAAATATTTTCATACCGTCTGAAGATCAGCATGGATCTTCTTTATTGATGGAAAAAGAGTAGGTACTCAGGAATTTATAGTATGAATGTTTTATACCAAAAGGGGGTAACTATTAATTATGGTATGATTCGACCAAAATATACCTTGGAGTCATTTGCATGATATGAATGTCATTCCCTTAAGCGGTATGAAAATATTTTTTTTTTACATCAAAGTAGGTACTATTTTCTGCAGATATTAACCGCTCAAATTGATATTAAATTGTCTGAATCGAATTTAAGCTCTGCATTAATTAAAAATTGAAAATATTTTTTGTTAAAATTGAACAGTTAGAATCAACAAATGCAAATTGTTAAATTGTTAATCTACGGTATGAACGTTTTTGAAAATGTTACATTAAAGCGAACATACATAACTTGAACTAATTAATTATTGAAAAATATTTCTATTATTTTGTTATTAATTCTTATTTATACATTGTTTTCGCATTATTCACGTTTTCTATGCCAAAATTGATGTTTCACTTTTAAGTAGAAAGTATTATTGTGGGCAAAAAAAAATAGAAGAAAAAATGTACACGTTTCAAATGCAAATACATACCAAAATTAATCTTAAAAGCTTTACGTCCGTGATTTTGATGTTTTGTATAGTTTTTGGCAAATGCTAGTGCATGCTAGTAAAAATAAACACAGGTCTTAAGATTTCATTTGTAAGGCTATAACGATGGATATTGCTTGTGTATGTTCAGTGAAATGATATCTGAATTTTAATAAGAATTGTTTTTATGTTTACCAACTATTAATCCTATTCATCAAAATAAATATATGCTTACATACATTTATCCATTATCCTATATCAACGCTAATGATAAAAAAATTCCTATTCTATTTTCAATATTTTTATTTTTATTTTATCAAGCATTATTCTGTATTCTGTATACTGTATGTATTTTATTTGAGTACATAGCAGCAGTTGAAAAAAAAAGTTTCAAATTTAGCCGAAAATTTTTAAATAGCAATGCCATGAGCGACGTGTTTATTTTAATTCTTTATTCGACGAATCCAACGTAAAATTACGTAACGAGTAAACAAATATACCGTTTCTTAAATGTGTTTTAAAAGACATCCAAGGGCAACTAAAAACTGAAGCATTCAATTCACAATTAATCTTTAAAGGTTTTTATTATACTGATTATTACTGATGAAACAATGCAAGTTTTCTGGTTGACTCTATTTTTCAAATTCTTCAACAAAAACTTTATAATCTTTTAGTTAAAATATCGTTAAATTACATCACATTGTCAAGTTTGAAAAAGTCTCTTATTTCCTTCTGGAACGAAAATGAGTAGCATCAAGTACTTATACACTTAAACTAATTTTTATTTTTAATAAAAAAAAAATATTTATGTGGCTTTATAAAAGAATTGCTTATACAGTTCTCTTTCAGCTTATATTCTAGGAAAGTGTATTAAAGTATTACCATTATGGTTAACATTATTCCAGTACGAGAAATGTTTTTATATGAATTATTTGGAATAAATTAAATTCAGCGAATAAAACGAAGATAATTAATTCTCATGATTACTGAAATTACTTTCACTAAATATTTAAAATTAATGACAAAATAAATTGTCGTAAGTCTAATTGTAATTCAGCAGAAACGGGGAAAAAAAAGAAAAACGGACAAATTTTCCCCAATTTCCAAAACCAGTACATAATATTTTTCAAAATTCGGCCCGAAAAAATTAGCTCTGAATGAACATCGGCTAGAATAAAATAATCGAAAGATAGAAACAATGAAATAGTGTTTTTTGTCCACTAATATCGCCGCAGCAATTGACAAAAATTCCATATTTATTCTATAATTTGAAAACTTATATGAATAAATAGCCATGATTAACAACATGATTGAATATTTATATATTTTCAGTGTATCCCAGCAACTAAAACTAAGTTCAATTAAACTAAATATAACGGTGGCTTCACGAGAAAATGACTCTTATTTCAAAATCCAAAAACAAAATCGTTCTTATTCAAATTTATATGAAAAGTTCAGTGCATTTTCGCTCTTGCATCTCACCCACACTCATATCTATTATCACGGTTAGAATAAAATAACCGCCTAATAAGAGCTCTTTGTTTTTTTATTTTGCAATAAGAGTTTTCTGTTTTTGGATTTTGAAATAAGAGTCATTTTCTCGTAAATGAATTATGTGTGGATATATTTTCGAACCAATTGACAAAGAAGAAAACCAATATTTTATTCAAAGGAAATAAATTATCGAATTTTATTTCTGAAAATTATTTAATTATTATTCTATTATGTATTTAAGTGTTGATATTTAAAAAGTTTATCTGTAATCGGATTGATTTATCACGGAAATTAAAATTCACATGAAAATGAACCTCTCAGAACATAGGTAATAATTAACTATTATCCAAATTTTCTATTTAATAAATTAATTTCAGCGCAATATTAGAACATTTAAATAGAACAGCAATTGTTTCATGTTAAATAGAAAATTCTACTACCTACGTCCTACATATAATTGAAAAACATTAAATTTAACAAAGAAAAAATTAACATCAAAGTATCAAACACTAATAATGTTAAATTTGTTATTATTTGTATTTGTCTCAGATATTCGATTCATTTCCAATACAAATATTATTAATGTTTATCTATATATTATGGTTAATTCATACACCCTTACCGATTTATCTGATGATGTTAAATCATATATAAAGAACATTTTTATTACAATTCTTTATATATTTATTTACAGATGATTTGATGAATCTGATCATGCATATAGATTAATCTTAGATATCGTAGCATCCTATTGAGCATCAATTCATAAAGCATGAATGATTTGCAATATCGTTTCCAAATGAATAAATATCAATAACAATCGTTTTCCACAAAATCTTAATTTTAAACACAATTTCATCTTTGCATTAACTTTAATATAGATAAGCTTTGAGTTTTGGTGATTAGTGACGTCAATGAAATTATGATTTGTAATAAATTGTATTTTCTATGGTTGATGACAAATATATTAAGTAAAGATATGTATATAAGATAACCCCGAAACTGATTAATCATTTTTATTATTCTATTTTTTTTTTTAAAAAAGATCCATAATATCAAATATATTATTTATTAATTGATTGCCTGTTCTTAATAATTTTGCTATTGAAAGAATGGCATTTTATTTGTTTATATTTATGTTTCTTAGAATATTGATAAATTAATCATTTAATACAAATTATATTTATTGAAAATTATTTGAACATATGTGATATTGATAGTATTTGTTTGCTGTGACTGAGATTCTTACTGATTTTATTTCACCTGATGTCTGTTTTAATTATGAATTTCAATTAGCATTAACTGCAATGTTTATGTTTATATTGAAACTTTGCGTAAAGTAAATAAAAAGGCAGGTATTTTAAAATATAAACAGGGTGTCCCTGCGAAAATTTTTGTCCATTCTTTTTTCTTTTTGTTTTTAATGCTCTTAAATTGTATATCACCTAGTGATGGGCAAATACCCGTATTTTAAAAAAATGGTAATTTACCACTTTAAAATACCGTAAATTACCGTAATTTAC
>JAABKK020007427.1:0-25224 GCA_011634745.2 Catotricha subobsoleta
TTTTTTTTTTTTTTTTTTTTTTAATTTCTTACAAAAATGAAGTCGTGTACCAATTAATTGGCAGCTTGTTTTATTATGAAAAATATAACTAGGTACATTTATTGATTAGTAGTTGTTGGTTATTAACGTTGAAAAAAATAAGTTCTTTTATCTGTGTTAGTTTTTAAGTATTATGTGGACATTTTCAAAAGAACATGAACCCGTCTCTATCAGTCAAATAAAATTTTGTTCGAAATGATTAAAAACGAAGCATATAAATTATTATAGCGGAACTTTGTTATCAAAAGCATCACTTCAGTTAAGATGAATCCTTCATATAATTTTCCATGCAGTTGGTAAACTAAAATCTCATCCCATTCTGTTTTGATTACACATTATTTTTATGTTCTGAACATATCCGTCAGATATTAAAATTTATTATAAAACAATTTTTTTTTTGTATATATCTTTTATAAATAATATATATAACAGCACATCAGTATTTATGATTTTTTTTTTAATCTATTTTAAACATTTTGGAATGAAATGGCTTTTGAATAACAGCCATTATTTTAATATTTACAAAAAAAGAACTTGAATTTTCCCTCTAAATCACTTCGAATAATAATTTACCTGTATACGGGTTTGGAGTGTAAAAAAATCAAATGATGCTTGCATTATTTATGAATCAGATGATGTTTCAACATCAATTTTCATAAAATATTAGACTGATTTGCCTTATGCATCAATAAATATAAAAACATAAATACAAAGTAAACATTATTCCATACTTTTTATTTATCTTAGATTTTAAGTCTTTTCAGTTTGTCTTAAAGTTCCCGTATATACATAAAGCTTTTCTTCAGAAACATATTTTATTTTATTTTTCTACGAGAATTGACGCTTATCGTATATCGGAAGCGAATAGTAAGTATATCATTATAATTTCATTTATGTTATCCAACAGGTTGCTTGTATAAAAAAAAAAAAAAACTTAAATTAAACTCAAATCAAATAAGAGTTTATTAAATCAGCATAAATCAATATTTTTATATAGGTATATATAGAAGTGACATAACTTAACAATTATAAAAGAAAATGAAAATTTTCACCACCTTTATTGTCTTGTGATATGGAAAATATTTCAAAGCATTTTACGCAATAATTATATTTATATACATACTTTAAAGATATTATTTAAATATAAGTTTAAAAAGTGAAATTGTTTAATCGGATGTCATAATATTACATGCGAATAATTCATGTAGCAAATTTTTTTGTTTTATAATTAAATTAATTAATTAAAAATGCTATAATATGATTTAGTTAGAAAGGATGTATAGAAGCTGCATATAAAAGTTAATTGAAAGTTTAATATATTTTATGCCGCAGATGTTGAAAAATATATGTAATAGCTAGTAGTAGTATAATATATAATTAAATATACATATACGAGTAATATCTTTTCAATTGCTTTTACTACAATACAATGGAACATCGTTTAGTTTTTCTGAAATTATTGGATTTGGTAAACTACTGAAATATGAAATGTCAAACGTGATAAGTGTAACTTAAGAATTTTATGAAAAAACTCAACTTTAAATTTAAAATTAAAAAAAAAAACATATCTTATACTTATCCAGAAAATTATAAAAATTACGTGTACATTAGATCAGAACAAGTGCTTCTAAATGAACTTATACAAAGAATAATAAAGCTTCTAATATATTACATAATATGTATATCGATTTCGTATAACAACAGAATCAACTTCTCTCACGTCCACTGCACTGCACAACCATATTTTAATTTACAATTTATTGAATTTAGTCTGGCTTGTTTGAATATTGTTGTATCGACACACAATCACCACAACGCATAGCATGTACAATAATATAATATACAAAATGTAAAATGACAACAACAAATCAATATAATTTAGAATTATTTTTCAATGGGGGAGAATCGCATGCTATTTCTATGTCGCATTGTTATATGGTCGAAACAAAAAATATTCATATTATGTTAAATACGGGCACGCACATTTATCTATGTAGATGATAAAATATGACCGATAATCCATCTCTACCGATATGAAATAATTTGAGTTTTACTCGTAGATACTATCCATTGGATAGCATCATTTGCAAAACATCAACATAAAGTTTTCGTATTTCAAATAATAGGTACATCTAATGGTGCACCATCACGTAACAATTTCATATGTTGTTTTTAGTATTATAAAACTTTTCTGATTTTTCGGATATATAATTTGAAATTGTCACTCAAACAAATATGTATATATGCAGATAATAAGCAACGGACAAAACACAATAACAAAGATCAAAGATCTATTTACAACATGATAAGAACAGATAAAGTTCAGTTCATAAAATAGTATTCTGTTGTTGCATATTTTATAGTTAAATTCAGTCTGATTACCGCGGCTATATATCGCTATAAAACCAAAAGTAAATGGTTAGATATTTGGTTATCTGGTCTAAAAAGCCACCTAAATAACAATAATATTAATAAGACGATTTTGTATGAGACATTTTATAACATCTAATCCGCCCACTCCATTTCCTGACAATTTTTCATGTGGTATTACGCGCGTTGCCAAATAAACATAATTTACTGCCTTATCTTTCTCTGAACTTAAAAGCCTACAATTTCTGTTGATCTTCATTTCTATTTACAACATTTTTTTTTTCACAGCGTTGCCAGGGGGTTTTAAGCCCTAGAAGAATATTAAGTGATTAAAATAACAGATTTATAGTAGAGTTATAATTATTCAACAGAGAGTAATTACAATATAATGAGCAGGTGTCTTGTACCGTACCGAATGTATAAAACTAATTCCAACATCACATATTGCAATCTTTATTTAAAAAAGAGACGAACATTGCTTATGATCTTAAGTAACAGTTGCAGATTGAATAGTAAAAGAGTAGTTATATATTTACTATTCCTATTAAAATAAACAAAATGCTAATAGAAGAAATATATAAAGTTGTTTCATGTACAACTGACCAAATGTTAAAAATAAAAGTAGCGTAGCTTAAACAGTTTTCGAGGATGGGCCTAAGCCCTGAAAAATGAATGCCAAAAATATATGTTTTTGCGTGAAAGTAACAAAAACCTCTTCAGGATGGACATTAAATTTCCCGGGTTGAGTCTAGCCCAGCCATGTCCAAAAGACACAACACCGCTTTTAAAAATATCAAAATTAATCTCTAAAGTAATTTCAATGTATTTGTGGTTGTTTGTGCAAGCAGGCCTACGTAATGTTATATAAAATAAAGCTCATGAAAGATAAAAATAATATGAATGTATATGTGAATGATGATAATAATAAATAAATATGATAAGATGGTCCCTGGGATACTGGGAAAATATGCACGAGCACTGTAATATGTACAATGAATGTTACATGATCCATTTCTCATAAAAGCTCTCTGTATGCTTACATACAGTTGTAGAATATATTAAGCTCTAGTCATAACACGAAGAGTACCGATTTCCTTTATTTTATTTCCCATACCGCATGTACGTGTCAGTGCCAGGGCTGCCATATGATTAAGATTGAAGTAATTGTAATTTCAGCACAGGTCTAAAAGCAATCATAATTTTTTTATTTTAATGGATTATGGATGGATTGTATTTTATAAATATTGCCACTATTGAAACAAAATATTAACAAATCACTGGAATCAGAGCAATTCCGCATAGTTAAAATAATTATTAATCATAATAGAAATCCATTTAAAATCGAAGAATTTTGCTCTATTTGCAGGCGAACGTAGACTTTGAGTTGAAACTTCGAAAAGTCTAGCAACCCTGGTAATTGTGCTCAAAACTGTATGAATGTTACAATATAAATATTTCTTTCAAAATATTTCGATAAGGGTGATATCGCACAAGAAGTAAGTTTGATTTGTGTTTATTAGAGAAACCGTATAAAGTTTAATATGAAGTTGTCGCAAAAACTTATAAAAATATCGGAGGACCCTTTCAAACCTACAAAATATATTTTGAAATTTGAAACTCATTAATTACAGGTAAATATCAATTCAGTAGGTATCAACCTTTTAGTATATATACCTACTTATATATATTATCTTTCTCAAAGTTCTGTCAGTATACGCTTTCTATTCCATTCTTTTAGGATGCAAACGATTTTTGTAGTTTTTATAAATTATTAAAACCGTTATTTATATAAAATATGATATGAAATGTTGCATGCTACCGTTTTTGTATAAATAAAAGACATTCTATCAATTGAAAGCTAAATTAGTGATAATTTTTAATATTGTATTTGAAAAATAATATGTTTTATTATTCCAAATAAACAACAAAGTTTTGCCGGTGTGTCATAAGCATTACTTTTATTTTATGCAACATATAGGATGTTTTGGATAATATTATGTAATGAGTTGAGTTTAAGTGAGCGAATTGAAAATTTGCAAACATCCCATATAGGTAAGTGTTAAAGAGATATTCGCGATGTGTAGAGCTTTACGCGAGGCTTTATGTGGGTGGAAAAATATTATATATGTGGTTCGGTGCCTGTATTTCTCTTTTTGTATATGTGTGTGCGTGTATTTGCTGGTAAAGAGAGATGGATGAAAAAGCTTTCAAAGTTAAAAATCATGAAATGGTAAAAAAAAAATATCTTGTTGATGTAGGTAACCAACAACATTTAACGATAGATCAGTAGATGTTTAGCCATTGAGGCATTCGAAACAATTTTGAGAAGTTTGTGCAGATAGTTAATTATTTTCTGACTTTATTTCGCAATTGATTCTTTTATACAAATAACAAAATATATTATAAGCGACAAAAATTTGAAAAAAAAACCGCTTTTGTATAACTTTATTTTCTTTTCATCTATAATTTACAATAAAATGTTTTCGCGGTCAAAACTTGAATATAATATCTTCTTAGTTATTTATAATTTGTTTATGTATTACAAGAGTGAATATTGCAGGTGTTGTATTAACGATGAATATTAATAAGGCTGTGCGTTAAATTTTTTTTTATTTGTATTCTTCTAATATAAATTTATTTAACCGAAAATCAAATTATAAGTACTTCGCAAAAATAAAAAAATAAAATAAAAGTGAAAGAGAAAACTGCGATACATCGCATGATAAAGCCATTAGCAAAAATTTATTGGCGCGTGTATATATTTTGAATTAAGCGTAATTTAAGGAAATTATATTTTCGTTAATGACTTCGGGACAATGGGACTTGAATGCCCTGGAGGCTTTAGAACGAGAATCTGTAGAGGTGTCCGATGTATTAGAAATACCGGAACGTGTACGACGACCTATAGTACATTATGGCCATCATACTTATCATCCATATCCGCCTCCACCGCATATTCATTATCATCACCAACAAGCGACCAACATGCCTCGAACAATGCACGCATCAGCCGATGATATTATTGATCTTGAACTCGAAGATCATATTAAACATTGTCAATGCACCTGTAATCATATGGGTTATGGAAATTATATGGATTATCAAGTAAATTTAAATGTTTTATTGTTATTTATTTATTTTATATAACACAGCGGCCCATTGGCTATATGTATATATATTATGTATATAAAATTTATATGAGAAACGTATGCTGACAAAGACCGTTAAATTTTTATATTCAATTATTTAACGGAAATATTAATTTTCATTGAACTCATTGAATATAACGCATATTCATATTTCCAATCGAAGAAGGAAATCGAAATATATAATTACACAATAAATAGCATTACTATAATGCCAAATGATGAAAAAAAAAAGAAAGAAAATAGAAGGAAATATCGGGAAAGGTATACATAATTTATTTAACAGATTTTTCCATCAATTTCTCTTAATATATGATTCTGCGACAGTTATAGACATACAAAAGAATTATTGTGGAAATACAAAAGTTTTGGTATAGGTGATAAAAGAAAAAAAAAAAAAATATGACATAGAGATCAGATATAATTTATTTGTTTGTAATGCTTGAAATAATATTATTGCCTTGTTAATGGTACTTTTGGATGGGTCGTAGGTTGTAATGTGGTACAATATCACTCATCTATATTATAATGACTATGCTTTAATAAATAAGTACAATACATAAATATATATAATATATAAGTATATTATATTATATTATATTATATTATATTATATTATATTATATTATGTCTGTAGTAAAGTCCCTATTTCTTTTTTTTTCACTTAAATTATTCGTGTGTGCTAGCATTACCACTTTGTTTGCTTTAAATGTTATATTGTTACCATGAAGTGTACTTTATTAAGTGCCTTCAGATGACATTTTATAAAGCGAATTTTGTTAGATACTGTTGTATTATCTTTCAATTGGTGGCATGTATATTTTAATATGTTATTGGTGTAATTGCTATATCAATATGATAACATCTAAAATAGAGCTAATACATGTTATTATTCTATTTAAATGTACATTAACTATATTATATAGAAATATAGAGAGTTAGCCGTACTTATTATATTGTTATTTTTTTAAAATGTAAATTTAAGGATAACAAGAAGGAATTATTTAGATAGCCTACACTTAAAGCTTGTATATATTTGTTAAAAATGTTGATATAGATATGGAAATTATCAGACTATTGAAAATTTATTGATTTTAGAGGATTGCACGAAAATTGGTTTGGTAAATATTTTATTATGCAAATAAAATAAAAAATAAAAAATTAACATTTTACGTAATACGCCTTTATTTTAATTTGTGTAGCTAAATATATAACGAAAACACTTGTGGCCTTATCCTCGTTAGCACTTAACAATTTGATAAATTAAATAAGTGTGCTGAGAATGAAAAAAAAATCACAAACTTCTCATCGAATTATCCATTTATATTACAAACTGGTTGCGTTTTTCCATCTATAAGACCATGAAAAAGCACCACTTTCTTCAATTTTGATTTTATTACAACATAATTTATCAGTCGACATCATTTGGAAATAAGGCATCAAATTATCAATTTGACCTGATGGATTGAGGTAGTAAATGTTTTTTTTTTCAGCTGTTTTTTTTTCGATAGACAGCAATAAAATTGATTTTCGTTTTCATTATAAATCTACTGTTGTTGTAGCGGCGGTATTATTATCATTGTTGTTATTATTATTGTGATGCGAAGTGAAATCTAAAGTAATGTGTGTTATACACCTGTAGTATTATAGAAAGAATTATTTTATACATTTTTTTTTATATACGCAGCGAGAATTACAGAATAAAGAAAAAGATAAACAGAGACTTTAAAATAAAACAAAACTAAGTATACCCATTTTGTTTCTTTGTTTAAAAGAAAATTGTTTGTACGTGGCTTAAGTTTAACGTACCTCCGCCAATACCAATAATGTGAATTGGAATAGACGTGCTCGTTTTGTATTCTAGATGTAATAACAACAGCTATATCTACCCCGAGTAAAAACAATGAAATAAGAAAAAAATAAAAATATAAAAAAAAACTTGCAGACACAACATGATAAATGAAAAGCTTAATAAAAATCTTATTTATGTGTTGCTATGCTACGAGTGTATGGAAAATTATGTTGAGTTTAGCATAAGGCGACTGCCAAAAGAAAATGAAATAAAGCTTTCGTGTCTTATGTTTTTATGTGATTAATGAGCTCCTTTGCTTGTTAAGTTTTATACTTTGTCCTATAACATGCGCCCTCACACACAATCACACACAGTTCTACGGTCGGTTATATGAATAATTATACATTTTTCGGTTGTGTCGTATAAAATTCACAATACTATAAAAGTATATTGCGAACAACAATATAATAAATTATAATAGCGCCCGCCAAAACGACACATCGTATATAAAATATCAGAATAATATAAAACAAAAGCTTTAAAAAAAAGAGAGAAAAAACGGAACGCACTAAATCACTCTTTTATACACGACGTATTATTATTATTATTATTATTATTATTATTATTATTACATATAATATAATATATGTATAATATATTATATAACAATAAAGAAGAAAAAAAAATCATCCTCTAACGAGAATAAAATATTCAACTTAATTAATCCGTGACCACTTTTTCATTGAAATAGTCGTGCAATAAACCTAATTCATTTTCGCAGCATATTGCATTGTTTTTTCTTAAAATATATTAGCTGTAGTGCTGGGGATGGTAGTAATGCTTGAGCTTTTAGAGTTTGAGTTTGATTGTGTGCGGTATCTGTCTATGCTATATATCTGTCGTTTATTATTACATTGAGGTGCTCATTAGTTTATATATTATGTAGGTTGCTAGGTAGCTTTAGAGTAAATGAGAATATGTCTTTCTAAATTTAATTTAAAATTCTTATGTCAAGTGCAGAAGGCGAACCAAAAATATATAATATATATATATATTTATATAAATATTTATATAATAAAATCAAATTCTTAAATTTTAATATAAACAATTAATTTTTCTTTGTTTATTTAAAAGAAATTCAAACTGCATTTTGACTAAATATTTGAGTTACAAGATTAAAGCAATTATCTATAATTCTATGATTTATTTATTATAAAACATATAACGTAACTATTTATTACTTGTTGAATGTTTTAATAAAGCTCATATTACCAACTAAATGGTAAATACTGTCAATAATTCATTATAATATTTTGACTAACTGATTATTATAATAATTAATTGTTTAAAGCCGCAATATGTGAAAAGTGAACAATTTTCCTTGTTACAGTACATCTGTAAAAACTAAATTATATAAAAAGAAACTTTCGGATATTTTCCACATCCACAATTCGAGCGTTTATACTATAGATAAATGAAATAATATTATATTATTGTTGCCGATTCTTTGACGGAACACCGTAAAATGTTCATCCTTTTTGTCATTTGATTCAGTTTTTTTTATTTTTTCTTTAATTCGTTTTATTTTTATTATATGTATATAAATTACAAACGATTCACTGCGTCTGAATATAAAGCAGGTATCCTACTGCTAAGCAAACATTTTCTCTTTTATTATTGTTTGTTTGTTTTTAATTATGTTCCTAAAAGCACTTCCCTTTTCATTCAATTTTCATTACAATGCCACACAAAATGTAAATTTTTCGTATTGTTTTGTATATGTATGTATTTTTTACTTCTTGGATTGTTTGTGATTTTCTTGCATAGTGGGCAAAACTAAAGCTCTGCCAAAACCACTAGATATGATATTGTTTCAACTTTATTATCATACCATCCATTGAAGTTGTTCATGATAAAAAGTAAAATGTCTCCATTTGAGAATATTTATGCAAGGGATATCAACTCAGCATCTCTATATTTTTTTTCAGAAAGAAATATTTCTTTTCTTGTATTTAAATGGATTTGCTGTGCGATAATTTTTCCAGTTTAGTGAGATATTAAGTGATAGGTTTACTTGTAATGAGGTTTAAATGAATCAATTTATATTAATAAAGCACCTTATATTATTTAGAGTATTTCATTCTACCTGAATGGAAAATAATCAATATTTAACTTTTTGATAAATAAAATAAGGATAGCTTAAGTTTTCCGATGGATAAAATAAAAATGTTTGCTTTTTTAAAATAAACAATAAAAAAAATTGTATGATTGATTATAAAGAAAAATATGAATATAAAATCATGAAATAATTTCGAACAGTTTTTTTTTTTTTACAGTCCTTACAAATAATGAGTATTTTTGCATTTTTACTAAGGTTCTCATTAGCATTACGGAGACAATTTTTTGGTTATGGAATTATATTTAAGTCCTCGAAACGACATGAAAAACCTTTTTTTTTACGAATTCTTGCACAAATCGTGAATTTTTAAGATTTTTGAGGCAAACAAAATTGGAACAAACATAAAGAAAAACATTTCTTTTTTTCATCCAATGAATTTGAGATTTTTCAAAACCAGAAATTTATAAGTACATTTTTTAAACTTATTGTGCAAAGCTTTCAAATTATTTATTCGTGAAGCTTTAAAATTTCCTTATTTTAGTTACTTGTCCCTATAGCTGAAGAATTTTAGTTCAAAATGTGAAAAAAATTGTTAACAAAGGTTTATAAATGGGTTCAGGATATTTTTCTGATCTCCCTCCATAAAAGTCCAGAGTGATTCAGGTGGAGGTAAATAGGTGATTTTTCAGGCTATTCCTAAAATGCATATTAATTTTCAATGGTTTTACTGGATTGAAGGTTCACAAATTGAGTCCTCTACATAACATTTCTTACAAGCTACTCCGAAATCAATTTTTTGGCTAAGCGACTTGACAAACATTTTTCCATTAGGTACCCCAACTTAGTTTTGCTGACGAAACTTTTCCCAATGAATTTTTTTTTAGTTTTTTTTTTATACCTCAAAAACTACGTCCCTTATTATTTATCAAACATAAAACACGTCGCCCCATATCTTGCCCCCTCCCCCCTTTCTTTTATTTTCTCTTTTCATTTTCGCTATTTTCTTTTATGCAAGAACCAATTGTATAAATTATTCTCCACATATATAACATCCCTATCACCTTTTCTCAACTATCCCATATAAATTAAAATTATGTTGTTTCATTTGAAATTATATTTAAAGACTTAAAAAATTAGAAAAAATAGGCATACGAATGAATGTAATTAATAAATAAATATTACAGATAAGTATATGCAATGATGCATTCAAAGGATGAATGCATGTTATACCATATTATCTTGCAAACAATATGAATCACCAGCTAAACTATTTTCAGATCTAATCTAAACTGAACCGAACCCAAAATCCTGTAGATATAACATATGACTGGGAACTGACTCGGTGGGCTGACATAACTACAACGTCTATAATTAGTATAACCGGCCATAGGTAATTTTGTTTCATCAAGATATGCTTTTTGGAAATATTTCTCGCACGATTTTCCACCACGTACACATGACATGTGTTCATTGCGGCCAGAACCGCGTTAACTGTGTATTTTTTTTCGCAACATAGCAAATACATTTGGCTCGGTAACTGCATCTGGTATTTCGGTCTTCATGTAATCCCTATTGGCCTCAGTTTTTAAATTGAATCCCGACGAACTCCTGCATGATTTGGAAACGAATACAGTTTTGGGTGAGGTGGCTGGCACTGTACACGTTGTTGATTTCCAAAAACGTGGAATGAATGAATAGAAACCTTTGTTACCAATTTTTTCCAATTTTGCATATAAACTCACTTATCTTTCTTCAGCTATTACAATTTAATGGAACCTTAAAAACGAGTTAGATCTGTACTTTTTTTGTATAGACATTAAATAAGTAAACTGTAAACATTTAAATTATAAATAATAATTCATAAAATAAAAAATAATAGCGAAACTTTTATATCCTAGGATGCATCTATGAAAGTCAGTCTTGACTTATTCTATAAAAAAAAAATTAACAGGAATCTTTTAATGCTAAGTAAATTTCCATTCCATTGAAATTATTCAAATACACTATTACACAATTATGTTATGCTAGTTGGGTAAAATTCTCTGAGGACATATTTTAAATATTTTATTGTATAATTACTTTGTGCACGACTGCATAGCAATAATCATTGTTAAACTGGTTACTTGTGGGTAATATTTCAGTAGTTAACTGCGGCATACAGAGACTTCAGAAATTTTTGTTTTCGAATTGTTTTCGTGTTCTATGGTGTGGCCGCCAAATAGTTGTAGAAAAAGAAGTAAGTGAATGAATGTGACTATTAATATTATAATAGGCTATTCTTCCCCTAATACAAACTATTTAACCACCAATATTTAAAAGTAACTAAAAGGTAACTGCTTTTATGTTTTTCTAATATATTTCACTTTGAAGTTTTTCATAATTGTTAGTCTTTGGTTGTTCAAATTAAAATATAGTATCTTATGATGAACAAAACTGAAATAATATAAAAGAATAAAGATAAATATAAAAAGTCCTTTTACGTTATGTTTGCCAGTTGAGTCTTAACCATTCCGTAATACAAACTCATCGTAATGCTTTCCATGCTGTTATTTTTTTTAATTTTTAGTTCCATTATGTATATCTTGTACCATTTATACCATTAACCAGCTCAAGCATATTTTAAGTATAAAATAGCGTTTATGCACAAAATAAATTGTTTTTCTGTATAATTTCTTAGAACAAACTTCATAAATATAAATTGAGTTGGGTTGAATGGTTTCACCGTTTTAACATAAACTTCTTCTATACCTACAGAGCTACACCTATATTCGAATTGTTCAGCAATAAGAGAGGAATGAGGTATATAGAGGCGGTATATATTTTAGAATTATATATACAAAATGAAAATCAAAAAGTTCATTCGGTTGTGTGTATAATGTATACTTATTGTATATATAGTACGTAGTAAAGTGTATGGTAAACACAATCAATCAATGATATTCCGCAAGGAAAAGAATATGACATGACAAGTACGGATGCAACGGCTCGCAATTTTGTTTTCGTTCCATATTGATTGACCGCATCGAAAAAATTGAACTCATCGAATCAGAGTTTAAATTAAAATCCTATACCACAGGATTGAATATCTAAATTGCACCTTACACGCATGCACACAGGGGAGGAGCAGGGGTAGGGGATGTCACTATAGAGTGTCAGGAGGCGCAATTCTCTAGGCTATGTGCAAACGCGTCAAAAAAAAGAAGCTTATTCACATCTGGCGGCTTGTCAGCAGTTATAAGAACCATTAAATTTGTTTTGTTATTTATTTTAAAAAAAAAATCATTATTTTTGTTGTTTGTGCGATTATTTCTGATTAATTGAATGTATTAGATTAATAATGAAAATAATAATAAAAATCGTACATAGTTTCGTAAATAATTAGATTGATTTTTATTTCAAAAATATGGTTTAATGTGAACTGTTCATATTAAAAATAGAAAATTAAATAACGCCAGTTGTGACTAAACCTATTTTTTTTTTGACACGTTTGCCCATGTTTTATAAGATCAGTAAAAGATGACGTCACAAATGAGGTTAATGTCAATTTGGAAGAATTCCAATGTTAAAAGTTTATGTTTTTCTTGATAATTAAATTATTTAATATTCATTATAAGTCGATTTCCATTCACTACGACCCTAACATTCTTGTTATATAGTCGTTACTACACTCATTCAATTAAAACAACCTTACGTCAAAAAATCGTCTATGGTTGCTAGTAGTTGCTAATATTTGTAACCATACTCAGGTTACAATATGCCGTACAAATGTAGCTGTAGGCTACAATTACTTTTTCTATTAACGCAAAGAGAGAAACCGATATCGTTGATATCTTTACTCTAATAGAAAAATAAAATGTAGTGCGCCTACATTTGCTTTTAAAAATAATAAATTACATAAAATTGTAATTTATTCCTGTCAAAAATGTAATTAATACCATTTAATTACATTTTTTACTGCAATTTATTAATAAATTACATAAATTTGAATAAATTACACAATAAATGATATTTGATCCAAATTAACAAATCTACCCATCCCTGATCGTCGTAGTGAAAGGAAATCGAATATAATTTATTTTAAACTAACATTGATAAGAATTATAGTAAATAAATATGCATAGACACAGTGTGTTTTCTTCCAAATTCAAATCATTTTTTGACATAAAACAAGAAAACTGCCAAACCCTTTATACTGCTCTATCACGATTAAGAAGACAATTCTCGCCCATACTCACATAAAATCACTTTCAGTTTATATTGTGTGTGGTATATGCACAGGTGCGAATTTGATTTCTGGGGGAAAAAAAAAATCACTTAGAATATTCGTTAAAAAAAAGATCTTCACTTCCAAAAATATTAGAGCTAAACAAAAAAAAAGGCCTACTCTTGAGAAACTGAAAAAATATACTATATTTTATCTCTTTTTTCTACAAAACCAAACTCTAGAATTTTTTTTCTCGCTAAATCTCAGGGGGGTAATACCCTGCCTCCCGTGCGCTTGTCTGGGTATATATGGCTTTAAATAACCATAATCTTAGTTTATGTTGCACTAATTTCTGTGATTCCTTAAATTCGAATTATTCAACTATTTGTTTTGGATGATGTTTATTTCCAAAAACTGTAGTTTGCGATAAAAACACCATCAAGACAAAGAATATATTTAATTTAGACGTTAACTGTGAATAAATAATTCAAAACAGTAAACAAGAGAATTGTTAAAACAATTTCATCCGTTTATATTATATTATTGCATCAAAAATTAAATTATAATAATTCTCGTATTTTGAAAATTTTGTGTCCGCATGGCGTTTATGTCGCTTAAGTATTAATTTAATTTGTTTTAAAAAAGTTCTAGTAGTATTTCTGCGATATAAACTAAGGTGTAGAGTAACCATATAGCTTTTTTAATTTTTTGCATTTATATTATAAAATAAAATAACCCTTCGACAAATTTTAGGACATTGAATTTTGCTGACTTTTTCCCCGACTTCACTATATATTACCTGATTTTTTGAAATATACGTTTTTTTAAAAATAAATATACGTATTCCTCAAATTTAAAAAGAAAAAAATTTACCTGTCTGTAGATTTTTGGCTAAAATAGTGTATTTTTCAAATTTAGCTTAAGTTGGGTTTAAATAAAATATATTTTTAAATGTTGTCTAAAATACGATTTCGGTTTTAGTGGGAAATAAAATATATTTCAAGCTTTCTAAAGTTTGATTTGCATACAACGAGGATTATTTGCTTGGATCCCAAGACAAAAAAAACGTAATATTAAACAACGTCAGTATGTAGTCCAATACTTGACTTCTTTCAAAATTCGGCCGAAATTCTTAAAAATGAATTATAATTACTTTTTACCATATTTGTAAGATATTCTGGTAAAAATTTAAATAAATAATGATTCAGTCACATCTTCAACAATGAAATATGCTTAATGGGCGTTTTTTTTATCCAATGGAAAGGTAAATCTTCAATTATTTACTTAATAGGTCTCTTCTGTTTAACACTTCACTTACATACTTACGAGCTGATGTTAACGGCGTGAGTAAAAACTAAGTAATGACTTTTCACTTGAACTTATATAGCCTTTAGGTTCGTAGTTCTTTACTTTAAATAAGTACTCAGGTGTTTGCTGACATGTTTTAAAACGATATTTGATTTACTAAATTTATAATATATATGTAAATAAAGAATTGAAAGGAAATAATCTAGATATTTGGTATAATTGGATGATCAAAAAGAAGAAAATTTAGCAGAAACTTAAGCATACTTTGATTTAAAGAATTACAATATTTTATGAAAAAATTAACAAATATACTGAATAGAGAAGTGAATAACATTGAATAGCATTGAATAGCATTACTGAAGAAAACTATTCTAGTTTTAGCTATTCAGAAACAATGGAATAAGTGCTTAGTTCTATCTATATATTCCCAAATCATATGAATTGATGCGGAATCTCACATATAATAAATGTTTAGCTCAACCATCCTCTTTTTAATGATGAAAGTATATAATTTAAGAACAAGTTCTCTCCTCATTCCCGTTTTAAATAAATTTAAACTCAACTGTGCGAAAAACGATAATAATAATTTTCTATTACATTTTCTTGTGGTGCGCAATAATTAGATTTAAATTATAAACTTTCTTTATGTTACCATTTTGTGATAACAACAACAAATAACTATGTGATTAGTAACGAGGGAATAAAGTAAATTAAAATAATATTCCGGCTTTCAAATAGAATTTGTCATTCATGGCATGATTTTGTTTGCGTTTTTTATTAACATGATCTCCGCCGCTCGTCATCGTCACAAGGTAACCATTTCTTCTTAATATACTTTTTCAATCCGAGTATATCTCTCCATCGTAAGAAGTCAGAAAATAAGTAAAAGTTTTGTATTAAATATTCTCGCATGAACCTTGATTTAAGCTTACTCCAATTCGGTTTTTTTTCACCATTTTTATAAGAAGCAATATCCAATAAAATCATAACAAAAATATAAAAATAACCGTTTTTTTTTTCTTATGTGTGTCACGTACATATTCTATTATATCGTATGCGGCGGCTTGTATAAGTGTTACGCATCATTATGTAACTTACAAAACTCGCCAAAAACTTTTACCGTCGAGTATCGAACACAGAACAAAAAAACCACCCATTAATATTTCTCTGTACACACATAAATAACATCACACCATTTTTATTATTCGATATGCGACGGCGGGTGAAACAAGAATTTTCAAATATTGAACAATTATATTTGCTCTCTCTATTTATGTATTATTAGGAAATACTTATGCGATGGACGCATATACTATTCCACCCAAACGGCACAAATAAATATGTTTTTTTTTTTTTTTCATATTTCGGTATTTATATATTTTTAAACGTTATTTTTTTTATTAACTTTTTTTCTCTGGTGTTGCTTTTGCATTCAATGGCTTGAATATTGAAGTTATATCTGCAACATTTTTATAAAACACTACGTATCACGTGTGCGTTGATGGAAATTTAAAAGCTAATTTAAATTAGAAATGGAATGATTTCGTAATTTTCATTATTGACATCAGTTTTTGACAAAGTTACATATATTTTTGTTTTATTTTACATAATTTTTATTTATCCAATATTGATATAAGATTAATCTTGGATGAAGAAGAAACTGAAATAGTCTGAAAAGAATTGTTTATGGAATTTTCCTTAAGTACAATTTTTTTATATTTTTAAAATATTCTATGTGCATTTTTGGAAACATGTTTCCACTAAAGTACCTCAACAATTTGCCTGCAAATATTTTTAAATATTTATTAACGTTCTTAATGAAATACGAATATTTCCTTGATTTATTTTATTGCCATAGTTGAAAATATAAAAATCCTAAGTAAATATTGTCAAAGTAAAAAAAAACAAAATATTGTTCACTTTTAAAATTACAAAAAACACGCGCTTAATAGTCAATTTTAAGAAATACGTCTCGACTGCAATCAATCAACGAAAAAAATCATAAAAATTGCAGCTTTTTTGGTACAGGGATATTTAAAAAGGTACTTTTGCTATGGATCATAGCAAAATAATTAAAAGTTTTATTATTTTATCATAGATAGATTGGTTAGTGTTGTTAGAAATTTTCAACTTTAAAAATATTTACAGGCAATTTGGAGAGGTGGTCTAACTTCTAAATGTTTTTATTACCAATGTTGGAATAGATCACGAGCAAAAATAGCTAGATCAAAATTAGATCAATTCTAGATCATTTTTCGTAAATTAATAAGTAAATTTTTAAATTTCAAAGTATATAGTTAAGACTATATTACGCAATAAAATGGCATACAATTTCATAAATATGCTTTATATTTTTCATTTACTACAATTTCAACATATATAGAATATGATTAGCAAGGCTGGGAACCATAGATGCACAGTGCAAACGCTTTTGATTTCAGGGAGGGGTAGATTTGCAAAATTATGATATGGTACATTTTTTTTTTTTTTCAATTGACGATTGCTAAACGGCCTCAAAATAAAGTTGCGAGCGAAAATGTATATTTTTCAAATATGAAGTAAAAACCTTATTATTATCAAAGTTTGTTTCTAGTAAAACGTGACGCTGAGGCTATAGCCCTTTCAGTCCAGATTTAAGTCTTTTGCGTGGATACTAAATTCAACATAGCTACACGATGTTGAGGCAAAGCTTAAATTTTCCCCCTGATGCTAAACTTTTGTAGCACATTACTAAAAATTTAAATAAAAAAAAAAAAAAACTTGTTTTATTGAGTGTTACAAATTATATTGTATATAGGTGTAATATGCATCATATACGTAATTATTATATAAATATTAAATAGCTAGCTAATAAAACTCATCATAGTTACGGTAATGATTGCAACAATCTAAAATTAAATTTGATAATCTATTTAATTTATAATATCGAAAAAAATATTAATATTTTTTTTTTCATAAATATTATATTGAACATAAATAGCTTTATCACAGCAAAAAAAAAAAGAAGAAGAATGTTACGAAAGAAAAGAAATTGGAAAAAATAAATTAATATTGTTAGCCAGACTGATTTCTGATTTTAATAAAAACAATAAAATGTCGATTTTGTGTATGAAAACGATCCTTTTTGCAGGCTTTTTGTATATTTTGTTTACCTGGCAAGTTAACTTATTCCATTGTCATTTACGTAGACCATTTTGGATAATAAAATGTGATCGCAATATAACCGTATGTATATAGTTAATCTATTTTGAATATGCATCTATTGATGCTTATGCTTATCGTTAGTAAAATGGAGAAAACTAAAAAAAACAAATAAAAAAAAAAAAATCTGAACCTTAACTTCTATTGGTTTTACTTAACCATAACTTTGTCCGTATACAGCTAAATATAAACATATTTCACAATTAAATTTATATTTGTTTAATGTTTTGATAATAATTATGTAGCAAATAAAGCTTTATTTTTTCCATATCCACCTCTAAACTCACTAACTAATTAAAAACTCTGTTTTATCATATTATAAAGCCGTGTGTTTAAATAAATTTTCAACTCACACCACATAATATTCCATATTTACGTATTGTTGTTTTGGTTTTTGTATAAAAAAAATACAAGCAGAACAGCGTTAGTCTCTAAACTGCAAGATAAATATTCGTTATGAAATAAAGCGTAGGTATTAAAAAACTATTTTTTTTATTATTATTATTATTATTCTGCATGTGCCATGGGAGCCACAAGGCACAATTGTTACATTTTTTCTCCAGCCATAGGTATATTGTACTTGTACGTGCGTATTTATATTATGTTTCAGTTAACATTTGTTTTATTTTGTTTTACTTTGTTTTTCCTCTTTTTTTTATTATTATTATTTATTTGTAGGATTTATCTCAGTTTTTTTTTTCTGTCTGAATATTTATTTGCGCAAACAAACCAATTGTTTTTTGGTTTGCATTCATTTCTAAGGAAAAATGATGAAACAAAACAATTATTCACATTAAAAATAAACATAAATTCTGTACTAGGTTTTTATTTACCATTCCTATTTTGAAATATAAATGCGAAACAAGTCTGATTATCTGATGTTGGGTATAAATAAAACTTTACGTGTGATAAATATTTTATAAAATCATTGTAATTTTTTTTTTATTATTATTTGACTTGAAAACAGCTGTATATGCTTATAAAGCAAATAATGACAACATTTTATTTTTCTGCAACGAATAAATTCTATGAGCATTGATGTGATGATGTTATTAAAAGTAAACAGAAACTTTTTTACAACATGAACGGGCTATGAATTAAAAATATTTTTAGCATTATAAGTATATATTCAGTAGAATAATAGAGATATTCGATTAAGTTCATTCATTAATTTATGACAAGAGAATATTTTAAATATATTTCGAAGCTTTAGCTGTTTCCTATTTGGTGATAAAAAATTAAGTAACTATTTGGTGATGAAACAATAATTATTTTAATAATTGATATTTGGTGGCTTATGTCAAAATTATAAATATGTATAAGCAATAATTATTATTCTTGAATAATCAAAAGACTATGAAATTGCATATAATATATATGTTTTCAAATAATACGATAAGACTTCATTCAGATAGATAACTTTATTGCTGATAATGAATCTAAATAATTTCTATGCAGTAAATCAGAACTTATTCTGATTGTAAATCACTTACTCAATAGTCCACTATCTAAAATTAATTGAAATAATACCGGCTGACTTTGACTGATATGCCATAGAAGTTGAAAAAGAAAAAGAAAATTTACAAATGAGTTTGAAACTTTAACCTTTTCTCTTAAACCATTAATATAATGACCGGCATACGAAATTGATATTTATAAGCAAAACATCAGAATAATAATTAACAATGAAAAACCCTTTTAACTCTTCTTCTTGTTGTTTGGTAAAAAGGGTATAATGTTAACTTTTTCACTAAATACACTGGCCCGGTAGTAGGGTCCATATTTTGTATAATGCTGATTATAATGGTGCCATGCCGTGGGTATATTTGAATCGATTTTTAATAAACTTTCATATCGTAATAGAAATTATTATATTTTAGTCATAGTTTTATCTAGATTTGAAAAACAAACTTATATTTTCGATTTTGTATATGGCCAAAGGGTAAGAGGATTTATGAATATAGAATATTTCAACTATTTATATTTGAATACAGCATATATGAATTTAAATGACTAAGTTATTGGGTTTATTGTATTTTACACACAATATATATTTATATATATATAATATATATATATGCATTATGCAATATGCATATTATATATAATATAATATAATATATATATATATAAAAGAGGACGTGTTACAATGATTTTATAGATAAGATTTAAAATCAATAAGAAAACTAACCAGTATATAATCCGGTAAATTTGGCAAAGTTCTATTGTAGTTTATAATGTATTATCATATAATATTTAACAATTAAACACTGTCTGAGGTTAGTGAAAGAAAGGAAAAACTATAATATTAAAACCGATTTTAATGAAAATGACACTTTCAATAAATTCTATAACCTTTCAAGACTTTTAAAATAGCATCGAATAATTCAATAAATGGTTAACGAGCTCTATAAATCATTGAAAATAGAACAATTGTGGTGCCTTTCTCCAAAAGACATAATCACTTCATCAATTTAATTTCGTTTAACTTTATAATATCACAATTACCCATTAATTGTTATCTCTCTTATTGTTACTTTAAATACTTGAGTTATTTATTTCACATTGGTGTCTGGTACAAAATTAATTCTATACACAATATTTCTATGGTAAATGAAATCGCTTAAATCTAACATACAAACAATTTCGGAACAGAGAGAGAGAGAGAAGTTATTTTCTGAACGGTACACATTTTAGATAATAAATTAGATGTTTTATGAATGAAATTAATTATTTTCAATTATTCAATTAGCCATATTTATGTAATCGAATTTGAGTTAATTTAATTTAACAACACAAATTTATAATTTAAATATTTAATTCAAATTCATTAATTGATCATTAATGTACACAAAAAAAAAAAAAACAATTTATTCATATATGCCAATAATAATAACTAACATCCAACAACCACAATATACCGAATAATAAAATTATGGTTATTTATAATATCATTAATTATTCGCACTGGTCCATATATAACCATTTTCCTCTTATATTCTTGTTAACGCCAAAATATTACCAGTCTTATAAACCAATTCACCAGCATCACCAATTCCCCAACATCACCAATTCATCGCCCCTTACTTCAAACTGAGAAAAAAAATATACATATATATAAAAAGGAAATATAAATAAATACCCAAAATAAATTTAAAACGTTGAGGTTTCTCCCACGTCGCATACATAATTGAAATTAGATATTCAAAATTTTCATATACCGCATTAAAGAAGATTTCGGTCTGTCGGTTTTTTTTTTTTTTTATTTTCATTTTCTTATTTTCCAATTTAAATACAAGCGTGTATTAACTCAATTTAACGTGAATAATACATAATAATAAAAAAAAAAAGCATCTACGTGTGTAACATCGCCAACATGCCTCGATTATAGTCGTTTCTCTCACATAAATCATATAATTAAACGTCTTATAATGACTGTGTCTTATTGCATGTCAAACGATTTAATCCGTGTTTTATATAGAAAATATCTATATTTATATTTATATATATTTTTATTTCTATTTTTATTTTTATTGTATTTTCAAGATGGAATAAATACGTATTTGATACTTTTTATTGCAACTAAAGATAAGATAACATGTCCGATAAAGCAAATCGATTCTTTTGAAAATACTTACTTTAAAATTTTATCGTCATTTACGGTTTCTATATAATGTATTTTTAAACTTTTATAACTTTATATAAATATATATTTATATATACGGATTGTTATGATAAATTACAAAGGAATATTAATAATTTCATTTTAATTAAAAACATTTTTTTTTTATTTGTATATATATATTTTAATGAGAATTTATGATCGTCGATATTAGAATTGTAACCAAATCCTTTATCCGTTATCTTTTTTGTGAACAAGGCATCGTATTGCTTCAAAATCAACACGTAGCTTTTTCAGCATATATATATAATTTTTTTTAATTAAACAGCGAAATTAATCTTAAGTTTCTTTTTCTATTCTACCTCAAATACCCTAATTTGGCTAGTATTCTTCGGGTTTCACATCATTAAATGAATACAAAAAAGAGCAGGCTACAAAATAATAATAAAAAAAAAAAACGATGAAAATATTTATACAAAAGTAGAAAGAGAATAGTAAAAGAAAACCCAGTACTAAAAACGGTTGTCATTCGTTGTGAATATAATACTATAGTAAATAAAGAACATATAATAATAATATGTAATAATATGTGTAATAATAATATCTATACCTCTGGATAAATATATATATTATATATTATATATATATCAAACGTATTTTATAATAAATAAGTATAAAGCTTTTGTGTAAATAAAATATTATTTATGTATCAAATGGTTTGCGTGTGTTTTTCAACGGATGTGTGTTCTATATACAACACATTTATCGTACCGAACAATTCTATTATATAAAAGGTCTATCAATATAATATTATGTCATACGTGTTAACGCTGATGTCCGCGTACCGGAAATAAATATTTATTTACTTAATAGAATAGACAAAATTAAATTATTTATATATTTATCCGGAATATCGATAGCATTGAAATCTTAAATCAATTTTTTCAGTTTATCATCAATAAGTCCCAGGTAAAAATAATATAATCAAATATGATTTTCAATGAAAATGTTTTCCTTTTTAATTTTAATTTATTATGTTCGTATGTTAAAAAAAAAAAAAAACAAACAAATAAACAAACAAATGAAAAAGTATCAACAAGTTTCTTTTATAATTTGATTAAATTTCCTTTCTGGCTAATGTTACGGATGATAGATTTTTTTGAAGATTAATTTGTTATTTTTAAACATATTGTGCCGATGGAAAAATTACTTATGTCTTAGATATAGAATAGATAGAATGTAGGGGAGGCCCTTTTGTTATACGTCTTAGAACTTTCATAAAAGAAATCAAGGGCGGATCCAGACACAAAAATGCGGGGGAAGGGGCGAAAATGAAATTAGTATAAAACCAAGCTGCCAATTATATTGATACAGAACTTCATTTTTGCGATTATTAATTTATTTTATTTACTAAATAATTCTAGTCTTGCTCTTTTTTCTCATTAATTAAGTGAAAAAAAATTCATACTTATATGAAGAAAAAAAGTTCATGTTGATTTTTCTCAGGACTGAGTGGACGGATTTTGATGATTGGCCACCCGTTGGATGCAAAGTTTAAACGGCATTAAAGTATTTATGTTTTGTTTTCGTCTTGAGCTGTTTTGGATTATAGGCTAGTAAAATCAAAAAAACGGTTTTTTAAAAGAACCGAAAACAAAAACAGATAAAAATCGTAACACATATAAAGTACACAGTGGATAGAATCTCGAAAATTAAAATCGAAAAGTTTTCTAATTTTTAAAATGTATTTTCTAATTTTAGAGATTTCTCAATTTTTGTATGTAAATCAAACAAAAATTAATAAGAACAGTAAAAGTTAACACTTAAAAATGCATTTGAATGGATCTAAGAATACTCTTGTTATAAGTATTAAATTTAGAAAAATTTTGAATTTTGCAAGTCCAATTTTCGATCGATTTTGATTTTTGCATGTCCAAAAATGCATATGAATAGATTTAAGAAAAAAAATCAATGTCCATTTCAATTTCAAATCACTCAATCCAATAATATTGCATTAAAAATAGTAAAAAAAAGTACATAAATAAATAATAAATAAATAAGTAATAAATTCCATTAATCATCTCTAGAATAAATCATTAATTATTTTATTATTATTATCATTATTATTAAATTATATTCTTTATTTTTTGGGTACATCGTGTATGCTACCAACACACCCTCGGTAGTGATAACAAATTGTATAACAAAAAATATCAACTATTTAAATAAATAAAAAAAGAATTGATTATAACTTTAAAGAAATATTGATTTTGCGTGTTCAATTATCGATCGTTTTTAATTTTTGCAGTTCTAATTTCCGAGCGCTTTTAATTTATTTCCGAGATTCTACTGTATTTTTACGGTAATTCGATTCTGCATCCAACGATAGCTCAATCATCAAAATCCGTCTACAAAATTCTGAGAAAAATAAAAAATAAAGTAAACCGTGTTGTATGTTGTATTTTAAAAAACTTGAAATATATAAAAAAAAAATCATTTGGGGGGGGGGCGATCGCTCTATCGCCCCCGCCTGGATCCGCCAATGAAAGAAATTTTATTTTGCCTGGGAACATACTAAAATATTTATTATATTTATTATCGAAATAAATAATATATTGTCGAAAATAATTCTTTCTATATTATTTTAACTAATTTTTACGAACATAATGGCAATAGATATTCGACAATAATATTAACGAAAGTTTGACAATGGGCCATTCCACATGCAGTGTAACATAAGTTACGATTTTTTGTTTTTCTTCTTCTAAATCTCATATCCAAAATATGGTTTTAAGTGGAAAGTGATGTATAGCGTAGTTGTTCATAATATTAAAATATACAAGTACGCTATACATTATTTAACAATTAACACTATATTTTGAATGTGAGATTTAAAAGAAGAAAAACAAAAAATCTTAACTTACGTTACACTACGTATGGAATATAATCCCAATAAGCTAAGAACTCGTTAAACATGTATTTTTGTATGTATGTGTAAATATTGTACAAAAATAAAATAAGATTTTCCCACCAATTTTTTTTAAAGTTATTTATTGAGTCTTTTTATTTATACGTTTTATTTTATCAAACCGTAGTTAAATATATTTATTTTGACTTTGCAAATTTTTCTTGCTGGAATCGAACCGCGGACCCTTAGTTGCTTGCTCAACCATTTGATCTATTAAACGTTCCACTTTGAAAGTTATGTATTTTACCATATGTACAGTTTTTGTTCCTCAGGAATACCTCAAGAACACCATTTAGATGGTAAGCCTGGAGTAGGAAACGCAAAATTTTCAATATCGTCGATACGATATATCATATAATATATCAATAGGACGTATCACGATATCGATATTATCGGACTGAAAATATCGATATTTATCCGATATATCGCAAAAAATCGCCGCATAGATGCTGTAG
>JAABKK020007438.1:0-25222 GCA_011634745.2 Catotricha subobsoleta
TCACTATAATAAAGAAAAACTCGTAAATAATAATTGTCAGTTGCTGAAAAATTACAATAATTGTATCTCACAAAAATATCATGTTAAAACAAAAAATTAATAAATAAAGAATTGAATTGAATTGAATTGAATTGTATACATACTTTCAATATGTATAAAATTTTAATAAATCTCAGATTTTTATATAAAATTTCTTGTGACGTAAAAATGAGGATTTATTTAGATCAATATGCCAGTCCGCCTCTGTGAAAGTTTAACATGAGTCATGAACTCATGAAGCGTATATTTCACGCGAAAATAAAATTATGCGCATTAAGAAAATGAAGCAACGGCTTGAGCTGAAAATGAAATAACTGAATCGTCATTTCTCAATATTAATAAAAAAAAATCCTTCCAATAATAACTCTATTTTGCCTGATGATTCTTTTTATTAAAATTAAAAGAGAAAAGGTAAAAGAATATTTCAAAGAAATTTTTATTTCTAAAATTGTAATAATGCTATCTAATGTTGAACATCAAAAACATAAAAATGGAATATTATATTTGAGACGACAAATTTATTTTTGTTATTATCAAGTTTCGGGGGAAAAAATATGTGTTGCTATCAAAATAGCTAGGAGAAAAATAAAGAAAAAGTAATTAAACTTTTTTAATAACCTAATAAATCATCATCAACCTCATAAGAACCAACTTTTTCTTTTATTAAACTACGATACGGTGACACATATCCGATTATAAGCAAAACAATATGATGTATAATTCATATTTGTATATATATATATACTTCTACTTTATAAATACGAAATATGTCACTTTAGCAAAATATGTCTAAGAAATTGAAGATAACATTTTCGAAATTTTCTTATTATTCTTTTATTGTTTACGTCTGCGAAAATTTGTCTAAATAAATGTCTGGTAAGATATTATACTGTATCTTACACATTGTTGATATCCAGTATTCATATAAATAGACTAGACACACATTAAGCAATAGCATTAAAAAAAAAAATAGAAACAAAATTTCATATTACATATATATCGAAAGCAAAAGTTTACCTTTGGCAAAAAAAAAAAACAGTATGAGCTTTGGGAAGTTTAAAAAACAAAAAATTTAAGAAGATAAAATACTTGAAATATTTGATTTTTTTATTTTAAGAATGATTTGGCTCGGCGAGAAAGCTGATTTGCGCAGGCCAGTCTGCCACTTAACTTATAAATTTTTCTATTGTAATAAAAAATAATTCTGTCTGAGAATTTAATGCCATTAGAGACGAATCTATCGTATTACATTTTGCGGCAATGCGTATAATTGAATGAATCAAATTCAAACAACAAATTTATACTTTTTCATTTTTGATTATGACAATCAATTCACAAATTTCCGGAATCGAAATAGATTCAGGGGGAATGCAAAACTTGAAGAAAAGAGTGACAAAAAATCCCGTAAATTTTAAAAACGTAATAAAAATATTGATAGAAATTAGTTAAACTTTTACTAAAATTAGCAAAATCACCTAATTTTTGAATTTCTACTTCCTAATTACTAAAAGTGTATGATTAGAAAATTAATTAGGTTTAGCTATATTTACCAAATGCTAAAGATAACCTACATCAAAATCACAGGCTCCAGATGTAATTTATTATTAAATCGATATATAATTTATGATTGAAAATTTTCTATATATTCATTAGCTGGATTTTAATAATTTTCTATCCTTTGATTTTCGTGGTAACATATTTTATTAATATTCTGTCATAGAATTTTGCTTTACTTAAAATTTAAACGAAGTGATGTGAAAATAAAATAAAAATTAGAATAATAATAATAATATTGTGCGTGACTTGATATAATCTCACGTCAAATCGAATATAATCATTTTGGAAAACATTATTATTATTTAAAATTTAAAACACGAATAAACCACCCTTCTAATATTGCACACCGAGACATACTTAGTCAAAACTTGTGTTTATTTTCATTTACAACCCCATAATTTACTTCGCAATATATGTACATACTTATATATATATATATTTTTTATTGTATTAAATGGTATTTCTCTTTTATGCATTAAAACTATTTCCAACTGCACTTTACGCGATAAACTTTTATGCTAAGTGAGACGTATAATTATTATTACTACGTCCATAATTAAAAAAGTTTTCTTTTCAAAATGATTTCTTATTTTCTTTTTTATCTTCTTTTTTTTTTGTTGTTTTGCTGTGCAGTTGAAATAAAAACAATAACAAGGAGATTGCATAAAAAAATGTATTAAAAATAAAAAAAATCACACAAGCAAATGGTTTGACTACCGCTATTTTTATTATAATTAAAAATAAAAAAGAAGAATTAAATGAATCGAGAAATACTAAATTGAACAATTTCTCTTTGTGCGACGTAAACAAGAAAAACACATCAACTACAAAACTTTATAAATACAATCATCATTCATGGTTGCATTGCACTAACAAATCAAGTCATATTTATACATACAGTGGAGAAAAAAATTGCGGTTATACACCTCAAAAACCACCATTCACTGACAAAGAACTAAAACTTAACACTTTATGCCCGGAAAAACTTTCTACCATATAAAATCATGAGAAAATTTCTTGATGCAATTTTCATAATATAATTTTGCTCACCACGTTATTTCAACTTCAACTTCATATATAATACAATAAAACCATCATCTCATCTTCAATCACACAACATTTACCTCTTAAAAGTTTCTTCTTTTTTTTTTAATACTTTTAGATGATGACGATGTGAAAACGATGGTCGTCGACAAGCATCAACGGTTTTTCCATATATTTTTTTTTTCATTTAAACTTAACTTTAAAAAACTTTTAAGTCGAAAAGTAGAATATTATCACATCATTTCGTGTGTCTATATACCAGAAAAGTGGCTATGGGAAAAGTCCACTATGTTATAGATATGAATGTCTCAAACAAAAACCATTAAATATTAAAGCTTTTATCCTTTTTTCCTTATACTTAATATGAAATAGAAAATTTTTGCATGTGCTTTAATATGGCAAAGGGGTCGACAAATATTATATTCTGGAAAAAGATGAAATCGAAAATGTTTTTTTTTTAAGTATCCTACTATCATCAAGTGTGTTCAAAAAAAAAACGAAGTTGCCAGAGGTGACGACCCAGAAAACCTATTTAATGTGGCTATAATACTTCTATTTTAGAGTGTGTTAAACAATTCACAATTTAGGCAGTAGAAAAATAATATTCTTTTGTAAGGGCATACACATGAAACCGGTGTGGTATTCTCAACTAGTGCGAAATGGAAAAAACTTTTCTTGTTTCAGGCGACTTTTCTCTAGAGAAATACCATAAATGAAAATTTTAGCAATGTTTGATTAGGACATAAGTTGCGATATTGACCTTATAGGCGTTCCTTTTTTTTTTTTTGTTGTTCTTGTTATTGTTCTCGTAACAAAAAATAAAAGAAAAGGAAAAAGAAAAAAGAACTACTTAATTTGGAAAAAGTTGATGATTGGGTTAATATAAAATTGATTACTTTGTCTTCTTGATGGAAATTTATTCATTTATTGATTGTTAAAATATCAGCATGAAATCTTCTGTCGTTTCTTCACTTTTCAGATTGTTTTTGATAATCATAATGTCATTAGTCACAAGAAATATTTTATAGCTTATAAAACTCAAACGCTTTATTGTTTCATGCTCAAAATTTAACTGTGATTCAGTTGTTAAAAAAAAGTTGATTGTGGTTTTTAGTGTTTAAAATAAACTGATTGCAATTCTAAGCACGAATACATATAATTATGCCTCGAATGAAATATAAATTTTTCAGGGTAAAATGTAATGAAATTTTTCTCTCAAAATTTTGTTTTTCGCCAAAGGCAATTTTGAAAACTTAATTTGAATAATTAATTAAGATCATTAAGCGAAATAAAGTACATAAAATTGTTTATATTTATACATAGTTTACTTTTAATAGAAAAAATGGTAAACAAAAATTAAAGAGTCTCATTATCTATACAATCGACATTTTTAAGTTTAGTTTTATTTGATATTAATTTAAGCACAGCCACACCCAGAGCAAAATCCCATTTCAACAAATACAGAGAATGATTTAATTACACATAAAAAATAACAGGAACATCATAACGTTACGTGACCATAAATTGCATAAAATATATTTATTTGTGCACTAAGTAGTTAAGTAAATATAAACATTTTAATAAAATATTATTACACTTAGTACGCCACCATCATCGGAGAGTACCTACATTTTATCATTATTTATATACAGAAATGCTGGTAGCATCTAATATTTGAAATAAAATCCAAACCAAACCGTAAATATAAGTATTTTATAATATTTATGTACATTTATACATATTTATGTAATACTATTACTTCGCGTTTCCGCCATTTCTATAGTTGCGGTATGTTACAAGCAACATAATCATTTCACCAACTCATCTTAACTACATTTTCCTTGTATTCCTATTTGTTGTAATGCCGCTTACATTTTCTAAATTATTATGTAATAAAATATACAAGAAAATAGTTATTACGCCAGTCTTATTCTCTCAGCATCCTTGAACAACAACAACAACAACAACAAAAAAAAGAAAAGAAATTGAAAATATTGCATTAAGATTTTTTTTTATTTCTTCTTAATATAAAGAGAACATCTGTTTATTCGTGATGTAGATGTCTTTTATCTTGCATGAAAATTATTTCTTACAATTTTTTCTTATTTGTTCCGTATTATGTTTCAGATTTTTTTTTCATTTCCAGCTGTATTAGCAACACAGCGCAACAACAATATGCATTACATTTTACATAACATAATTAAGTTATTAGTTTTATGCGGTATTCATGATTATAATTAAGTAATGCTTGTCTGCGTAAAATAAAAATGATCTATTTCCATATATTATTATAAAAGAAAGTTCGTAGTTTAAAGTTGATGAAAAGTTAAAGAGTTCTACATATTGCACATTAGTTTCGTTTGTGTTTGGATTTTTTGTTCTTGTTGTAGTGTTGATTCAGTATGAGTTTTAATATAGTTGAAGAATGAAGAATATTTTATTTAGTTTCTTAAGATAAAGTTTTTATGAAGAAAGAACATATGCTTGCAAATATATAGTTAAGATGATTTTTCAATTTGTATAGGTTGGTATTCAAAGTTGAATAATAAAATGTAGACTACATTTCTCGTTGCCTTTTTTTTCTCTTTTAAGTTAATTTTGTAATTTGATATCAACTTATTATTTTAATAGTTAAACTATTAGAAATACTTTTTTTTTTATAAATATTCCCAGTATTTAATTAAAAAATGACTAAAATTTTTGTTAAAAATTATTAATGTTTTATTTTAATTTATTATTTTCCGTGAGCCTATAATTTTATACTTTTAATATAAATATGTGCGATAAGCACATGCATTCATTTAATAATAGAGTGACACATGACTATATATAAAATTATTCTTTTAAAATTTCTACAGAAATGAAATGCTAATATTTGTATTAACGAAATATTGTCTGTTCGATCCAATAATTACTTAAATAATAGATAATTACTAAACAATAATACATAATAATGACGTTGGAATTCACTCCTATTGGTTTATTTTCAATAAAATCATAAATATCACAATAGTGTAAAGACTAGAAAGCCAAAATTTACGAATCATAAGAACTTATAATAATACGATCACATATTAATGTTGATACTAACAATAATCAAAGTATAAATAGGTGAACATATTGTGTAGGTAATATGAATTTATTTTATGTTTAAATACACTTCCTATAAAAACCCGCTAGTCATTAACACTAGTTCTGCACATTTAAATATAATATAATAATGCTGACATATAACTATATATATAATATGTTGAATTGTTGAGAAAAAATTGTTTTATTGTCGCTGAACCAAGTTTATGTGAATACTAAAATATAAAATAATAATACTCTACTTTTATTGCAGGCAGATGGGTTTCATCATTAATAATCTCATTAGGCAGTAATAGATAAATTATTAGATTGTAACCTTGCCTATTACAGAGACTATTATATTCAAGTCTAGGCACGCTAGCTCTAACGCTTAAAATTAGCGCGCTATTAATTTTGCTAAAAATAAATAAATATTCCCAACGCATGGTTATATTTTAGCATTCGCTAATTTATTAAAGTCTATCTGCTGGAAATTTTATAGGCTACAAGATTATTAGTTTAAAGTTTGTATTTTGAACAGTTTGAAGTTTATGGTGAAAGTGTATTCTGTATAATAGCGATTATTATTTTTAAAAACACAAAAATTACCAACATAAAAATTTTAATTATTTCCACGAATATAAAATATTTTTGTATTAGTAACATCACTACACAAATGTATAATAGTAGAAATGAAATGTGTTCAAATTAAAATTTTAATATCTAACAAAAATTAATATTAAACTAAATTATAATTTTAGTTCTTGTTGAAATTTTGCAAATAAAGCAACAACAGTTTAAAAACTGTTGACAGATGAAATAATAATAATAATACATAAAAAAAAAATTAGGATGCATAGTACTGCATGGCAGGGCCTGTTTTAAGGAAATCGTTATTTTGCATATTTTGGCCTGCTGCATATTACTGAATAAAGATAAAAGCTCGTTTGAAATTGATTTTGAAATCCTTTGAGCTTCTACGAATTTCGATATATTTATTTTTTTTAACCATTGAAAATTCTTAAAGTTATTAGCGAAAGAAAATGTGCAGTTCCGATTGTTGTTGTAAGCCTACATTTTCATTCGCTAATAACTTTAAGAATTTCCAATGGATAAAAAAATTAATATATCAAAATTCGTAGAAACTCAAAAGATTTCAAAATCAATTTCAAACGAGCTTTTATCTTTATTCAGTAATATGCAGCAGGCCAAAATGTGCAAAATAACGATTTCCTTAAAACAGGCCCTGCTCCATGGTATTCCAAACAACTGAAAAAATATTTTCATACCATCTTTCTTGGTATATTTTTATACTTACCATTATATTTTCCAGTTGTATGGGATACCATGCAGATCTATGGTAGAATCTGAGGTTAAAACTTTCAATAAAAATTCATTATTTATTACTTATGCCATTTACGAAACTCAAAATATCACTGATACAATTGTTATAGAGCAACAATACAAAAAGATTTATAAAAATTAAACAATGGAATTTAATTAGCATCAAATATAGAAATAATAAAAAAAAATAATAATGAAACACATAATTTTCAATTAAGTTTTAACTTATTACAAAATTAGAGAATTTTCTAACCATTATTATGAAACAATAGCAGTTACAACATTTTTAATGAAATTTGAAACAATAACGATTACCAGAAATAAAAGCTTGAAGCTGGGTATATAGTTATAATTTGCAAATGGTTTTACTTCTAATAGGTAATTTTCTACTATAAAGTTTAATTATTGTATTATAATCCTTTGAGTAAGCTATATATTTTACATTTTATTAATGTCAGAACAAGGAGCAAAAATGTTAAATTGATCTTATTTAATTTCTGATAAAAATATTTCATCAAAGAACAAAGCTGAAGAAATGGTTTACAATCTGATTATGTCATAAGATACCATAAATTTCAAGTATATTCTCATCAAATTATGTTTTAAATTATGTAAATTTATAATTAAACATTACCTAATATAATTTGACTTCATCATTGGTCGGTAAATATCATCAATACCTATATTGCATGGTTTCCTTTAGCATGCAAATACCCATATTTCTATATAGAATCCATAAATTGAATGAAATATGTGCGGTTCTAGAAACGCATACACCATTTAAAATATCATGCAATACGAATTACAATTGAATAGCTTACAGGCACATAAACTAAAATATACAGGTTTACAATTATTATAATATAAATTAGAATATGTTCAAACTGTTACCTAATTTATATGTTAATTAGTTTTCATAATTATTGCACTATTAAATTAAATTAATAGAATGTAATTTAATCGAAAATGGATGCATCAATATTCAATGACATTGAACAATGTGCGAGCATAAACTAAATCGACATTCCAATTTTAAATTGCATTCATATTTATAAAGTGGACGACTTTTATAGAAAACGTGTTATATAAATTTTATTATAAAATATGATGAAAATAATTTTTATTTAGAAGAAAACACATTATTTTCCATTAAATCTTTAGCCATGTTAGCAATAATAAATCAGAATTAATGTGTAATACCGGACTTGTACAGGCATCGCATGTAAAATGGTTTTACGTCTAAGTACATATTTTCCTTTTTTATGTAGAATCGTGCAATTGAGAAATATTTATTACTTTTTCATTTAATAAGCATGCAGGCAGGTAAGTTATTAGTTACGTTCATATGTGTCAAAGGCAATTTACAGCAATATACTTTCGTTTGTTTGTTTTTAAGCTCATTAAAATTCATGTGGGATTGTATTGAAAAATATCTCTATTCAGATATTACCCAGTTTGGGATATGATCCAGAATTCCAATAAATAATATTTGAAATGAAATCAAAGCCTTCTTTTGAAAAGTCTCTTTTTTTTAATTTTTATTTATTGTAAGTATTCAGTATTCAGAATTCTATGATCAGATTTTTCTATATTTATTTTTTTTTTTTTCATAACCAGACAACACAAAATGACTATTTCTGTATTCGTAGTGGGATTTATTTTCATTCAGTATTTTTGATGTTTTGTCCATTTTGGGTCCAGCGCACAGGTTTAGTCAAAGAAAAGATTTCTTACAAATTTTTTCATTGAATTGAAATGGTTTTTGCTTTATATTCAGAACCAATATAAAGAAAACAACTTCTACGTTTACTATAATACACAATAATAAGTGAAATAGTATAAATGTTAGAATAAAATCCGGGATGAAATCATACAAATATGAAATATATTTCATTCAAGCAAAAAGATTGAAAAACTTTCAAAGTGTATAGCAAATTGAAATCAGGCTTCTAGAAGATTAAAATATATTTATATATTTTTTCGCAGAAGAAAAAAAATAAAAAACTAATCTAAACTATTTCAGATACAATTTATTTATTTTATTTCGATCTTCCCTTAAAACTACTAATTAATTACTGCATTGCAAGCTAATCAGCAAAAAATAATGTCAACCTATTTCAAGTATAATTTTCAAAAACAAAAATAAAAATATCTCAACCAAATAACTTAATTTAAATAAATATACAACGCCACCAAGATATTATAGCATTTGGTATGCATACATCCATTTGGGTGGGGTTGAAAGCTATATCATCAGATGAGACTAATGATTTATTTCGTGTATAAAATTCAAAATCAGTTGTCCTCTATCCACACATTTTATAAAATAATGTTTAAGTATTGGTTTGGAATGTACACAAAATAGAAATGAAAATGGAAAATCTAGAACAAATACCTGAACTGCTGTTTTTGTACATGTGTTTATTTTTTTTTTGTTTTTAAAGGTTATATAGTGCACTATATAGCTTGACCACACAAAATAGCAGAGTACACAATTACACATAGAACAGGTAGCACAAATTTTATATCTACCCAAATTCAATTAGAGTAATTCTCATCTTGATGAAATAAATACCAGAAACAAGAAATTTTCACTTGGGTGGCACTGATTAAATGTTTTGAAAAAAGGTACAGTTATTTTCTATATATATTATTTTTAATTTAAATTTTCTAATGCGTAAATTTGGGTGTCAACAAGATTGTTCCGTTAAAAGTCGAATAAAAAAAAATCTTAGCTGCTCAATGACTTTATGGAAATTTTAGCTGAAATTGCTCATCTATTTTTTATAACATTTATCATGCACCTTTTCTAAAGTCCTAGATCTTGACTTATTTAAGTAATATATTTCTTAGTTCTTAATAAAAATTAAATTGCATTTGATCCTTACGAACATGGGCTGAATATATATATTTAAAAAAGGGAGAATATGGTATTCAACTTAAGTCCTGATGGTAAAATAATTTAATATTTAATCATTGTTTCAAACTAATTTTCCAGCAAAATGATGTAATAAAGGTCTAAATATTACCGAAAAACTTTTGTCACACATTCATTGCATTGGCTATCTAATATATTCTTCTGATGCTATATATACACTACACACCCAACCCCACCTTTAATAATATGAACGTTTAACTTTTTTGACATTTTAAATAGGTTTGGTTAGTTTAGTATTTTATATTACATGCGATAATATAATGTTGAACATATTTAAGTTGAATCGAGGGACCTTGAATCCATTCAGTGTGTGAGAATATTTTCCCTTGATGAAAAATAAACATATAATATTCAAAGTATGTCCTTTGTTAAAACTAAAAGATAGTTTACACGTAGCTAGTTTTAATTATGTTAGTTATAGATTGTTCAAAATTTGGATTAAAAATGTACCAACGCCAACTAAGTTTCAACCAAAATACATATTTTGCTCGTCGTTCAATATTCATATATTCGTATTGTAATAATAATAGAGTTACGAATACAGTTAAATAGTAGCTATATTGATTTATTCAAATGTATTTCCTTTCAATCATTGAATATTTTTCTCAGTCGATAAATATTTAAACATTTATGTATATAAACGTACTTTTCATATGTTTCTAAGTAGAAGATATATTGTTTAATATTTTATTCAACACTTTATTGCATTCAACCATTTTCTATATAATGTTCTTGTTCATGGTTCAATTGGTATTAAGTTTTACATTATTAAATAAAAGCACCGCCAAACTTTAAAGAAAGTACATAGCCGAAAGCAATATAATAAAAGCTCTTCGCTTAATCATTTGTTCACTTATACGATTGTACTGATAAAAGAAACAAAACTTTTCGTCTATAATTCTAAAATTCTAAAACTAATAGAAAGTTTTAAAATGAAATTGGTACAGCCGTTTTTTTTTTTCATAGTTTTCATTAATTTCTTTTATTTGTTGAGAATGTTTGGGTACGTCACACACACACCCATCGTATATATATGCTCTTTATGCTATTATAATTCACTAAATTATAATGTTGCGAAAAATATTTAGCAATAAATATTTTTTCTAGTCGACACCTGTGTACATGGCGCATATCTTTATTAAAATTGTGAAAATCTACATTCTGTGTCATTTATCACACCAACTACGTGCGGTAAAGTTTAAAAAAAAAGCAATAGGCATATATATAAATTTCTCATTCACATGCAACATACATATCGAGAGATTTAAAAAGGCACAACGAAAAATATTTTTGTTTGAAATGAAGAAATAATTTCGTTGCAGTGTCGAGATATATTTTCTAACAATACCATAAATTATCATAATTTCGTTGATAAATATAAATGGAAACAGAAATATTGGACATTTTTAGTGTTTTATATTTTTTTTTCTCCTCATATTTGAGATGCTATATTGCTGGGCTACAAATATAATTGTTGTCTCTTCTATATCGTATGTCGTATAGGGAAGGCATTCAATAAATTATAATGATAACACTATACTTAATACTACCAACAACTCGTATAATACATGCTTCAACATTCATCCATTAGCATCATTCTCCCATTTTACTTGTATATTTGTATAATACCCCGGCGCACATATCTCAAAATACACTAAGTGAAAAGTTATTTCTCGTATAGATGTCGCCATTTATCATTAGAACAATTTGTATAATTTTTCTTTTTTGTCTTTGGTTAATAAAATATTTATTACCTAATTTTGCTTACATTCCCATTGTTAGATATTAATTTTCGAAAAATAAATTTAAAGGATTCAAAATGGATAGAACTTAGATTCAATTGCTAAAATGGATGACCTATTTAGAATACAAATTGGCATCACCTGGAAAATTCAATACAATAAAAAGAAAAAAAAAGGAGAGATATATCTTGTCATTATCAAGATGTCCAGCAAGTTTATGGTAAATACATATTGTAAAAAAAGAATTCTTTTTAATACAAATAAAGGTAGATAACAACAACTTCAATCTAATAAAATGACAAGACAAATAAATTTCAAATGTTTCACACAGAAATTTTACCCAAAAACATTTTTTTGAACGAAAGTCATTTATCATAGTTGTTTATTTATTATACATTGCGGCAATAACTTTATAAGCCTTACCAAAGGTAGTTAATGCATACGCGTTCAAAAGCTTATATTATGTACAAGGGAAAACTTATATTATAAAATTAATAACTATTTCTGGTAAGGAGTAAGGATTTTCTATGATGGTACAAAAAATGTACCCATCAGAATATAATATGATGAATATAATAATGTTGCTCTACTTTTTGAATTATAAACTTAAATTAGAGTGGAATGGAAGAAGTGAATCGCGATTTTCAACAAAGTTGATGGTGACATTTTTTTCTAATGTTTAATACTTATAACCAACGCATAGAAACTAGCGCTAATTCTTTTCGATACTATCACTTTTTATCTATAGATCATATTTACATTACCGCTTTGACATTTGGAAGTACTTTGCGTGAGAGTAAATCATATCTCATACTTACTCCTTTACTATCATGCGTATAATATGCCTTGCACCTCCAAATATTACATTAACTCTCTTAAAGCTGTCGAAGTGGTAAATGATTTACATATATAGAAAGCGTTAAGCCGTCTGTCTATTGTCATGAAAATCGTGACCTCGTATATTTTGAAATCTGTTAAATTTTAAGTTGAAGAATTTTTTTTAAAATTTACTTGTAGCTTTGCCAGATTTTCTGAAATGCTTTTAAAACACTTTCCTAGCAAAATCGTGTGCTGGTTGAACCAGCCTAATATACACAGTCATTTTCTACCATTGAAATATGAATTTTCATTTAGCTAAAGAAAACTAGAAATAAGTTGATAAATTTTGTCTTACGATTTGTATTATGGATGAATGAAGTAGAAATAATTATAATCAGACTGGTTGTATTGTATAATGTACATACTCTTACATACATTAAATATTCCTCTGTATTATAATGCTTGATTTTTGATTTAATGTGATCTTAACATACCAATTTACATAAAGTGGTATTGAAATAAATACTACAAATCAGAAATACTGGGAAATAATATTATGTGTAGGCGCTGATTTTACATAAATTTCGACTTAAATTATACTAAAGAGAAAAGAAGCACATCATACATTTTCATATTCGTATTTCATCATCTTCAACTTCTTTGCATCTGTCTTATGTTCATTATAGTCAGTATTTTGTGTTTCTGTTTGATATAAAATGTGTGTAATATGATTTTACAATTATTAATATTATGAAAATTATTTGCATTTGAAAATATTAATGGTTGTGTTGGGCTTATTTTTGGTTACATTTAAGAGGATAAATGCAATATTTGATAAAATGGAAATGAAATATTAGAGTTTAAAGTTTATATGATAAACAAATGTATCCATGACATCAAACCTGTACTGTTGATAACTATTTAATTATTTTTAAGTAAATAAAACTTAGTTGCAACTTTTGGATGTTTTCTTTCTAACAGATATTGATGTATATATAGATTCTAGGGATGAGTGAGTTATAAATCATAAATATTTGAGCGCATTAAATGAATTCTAGAGCATTTATTTTATTTTTGAGCTGATCGAAAATAAATTCTTATACTAATTGCAAAACTAATTGCGTTGCATTGTTCAAACGTAAAAAAGAATATTACTTAAATGAAAATATAAATTATAACATCTGAACATATTTTCACATATGAAATTTTCTGTTATATATCAAGAGTATTATCATATTTAATATTTCTAACGATAGATGAAAAGAGACTTTATATAATAAGAAACGAAGTGAGTTATCAATTTATCATATTAAACTAAAGCCGAGTAAACAGTAGTAAGTTTATTGTTGAAATCGTTATGATTATTGTCGAAAACACATCTTTCTATTTTCTTTTAACTCATCTTCGCGAGTATAGTGGATAGTGGTAAGTTTATTGTCCAGTTTTCAACAATATTATTGTCCAATTTCTTTTGCCACTATGCTCGGGAAGATGAGTTAAAAGAAGATAGACAGTTTTTATTTTCGACAATAAACTTGCTAGTGTGATCTCGACTTTATAAATATTTAAAAGAAGATTTCAGTTTTAAAGCTTCATGTACTTATGTGCACTTTGAATCATTTTTCATAAAGGAAAAATCTTTTAATCGTAATATAAAATACATATACATTAGGGTGACAAGAATATTCATAGTCTTTACCCTTGGAAAATATCTATTTGGCGAAAAAATAAGATAGTCAGAATTTAGATACCATTGGATTGAATTTTTTTCCTCAAACTTTTTTTTTATTATTTGGTATCTTCACGTTTTACTATGTTCAAAACACTTTGGCATCATTAGAAAAGAAAAATTGTCGTTTTTTTAAAAAAAAATCAAAATATCAAAGCTTCATCGACTTTGACGCACACTTTATCGTTCACCAATGGTGTCCAAATTTTGACTTATTGATCTTATTTATTCACCAAATAGATATTTTCCAGGGGTTGATACTTTAAAAATTCGACACTTTATATTTTTCCATACAAAAACTTGTCACGCTAATATATATATTATATATAAGCGAACAACATTTAGTTATACGATGTTATATTGCAGCATATGCCATAAAATATTTTTATTTTTTTCTTAAATTACATTAGATGGAAGTTTTATAGTAGTTTTTCATTCTTGTTATTTTTCTATTTTTGATCTTTTATGCCGAGTAGAAAGACTAAGCACAGAATAAACATTAAGTGTATGACATTTATTTTTTGTCCATTCACGCATTTAGTGGCGAAATGATTAATGTAACTATGCTGTATTATATATTTTGAAGTGAAAAAAAAAACTCTTTGCTTTTTAATTTCAGTTTTACTAAATCCAAAATATTATGTCAGTTTATTATCGTCTATCATGTTCTGAATGGTTAAGCAACAATTTATTGAAAATATGTAACTCGAGAAAAAAGGAAGAGGCGTTCTTTTGAATACTATATAGTCATCATAATTTTATAGATTTAAATAGAAAAAAAGCGGTAAAAATATCAGTAAAACGAAAAAAAAAAATAGTATCAAAGAGTTGGAATATACGTAATTTAATAAGTATTAATTAGAATCTTATGTTAGACGTATTACACATTAGCTTACGCAGGTTGAATCAATTTCGTTTACAAAAAAGAATGTTTATCCTTGACAAGACTGACATTTATACTGAAGAAAGTTTTAATTAATCTCCTCTATCTTGTGTAATATTTCAGTTAGACGAAAAACTGCATTTAATTGTATTGTTTGTTATTGTATTACAAGCTTAAACAGAAATATCTGAGAAACTAAAAGATATTGATAAAAAGTCTTAATCTTGTCAAGTCTAACGATTCTTCTTTGTACCCTAAAATGATCTGACCTTATAGTTTATGAAATACATATACTTGATTTAGCGTAAAAAGTTCAGACTGTATATGCTAATGTGTAAGAGCCGTTATTACCAAGCCGGATAGTAAAAAATCATGGATTTTTCGGAAATTCAATCACCCATTTTCTCGATTTGTGTGAGAAATTCCGTTCTTTTTTTGTATTTCTTCATCGTATAATATTAGCATTGGTCAAAAAACAAATTCAGGAAATTGGTGATTTAATTTCCAAAAAATCCAGGATTTTTTTCTATCCGGATTCCCTAATACGCGTCTTATTAAGATAGAACCTTACATAAATAAGATACAAATTGATCACTTTCTCAACGTTGTGAGCTTTTAAAATAGCGGCACAAAAACTTATTTCTTTTTTAAAGAAAAATAGCCTTAACGGCGTCGGTGTTTTCATTTATAAATAAAAGTTTCTATTTAACTGAAAACCCACATAAACAGGAGTTAACCAAATACAAAAGTTAATATTTAACCAGTTTAACCTACTTCACTCACGATGGTTTATTCCTAATTGCTGTATTTTCACTTAAAAATATATTTATACATTTATACATAGACTAGACATACTATAAAACAAGCTGCCAACTAAATTAGTACAGAGCTTAATTTTTGCGAGTATGTATATTTTTGTCAAAAGAAAATTCTGCATTTTTTGGTATATATCGACCATCAAAGTACGTCCGGCCAATCCTAAGATCCAGAAAAAGTATTTAAAAAAATTTGCGAAACCAATAAGTATATAGTTATATACTTATACTTACTTGATTTTTTTAAAAAGTTTTTTTTTTAAAAAAAAATGAAGTTTAAAAAAACACGATCCCTACTTTCATTTTTCAAAAATGATTAATGAAGTAAAAAATAAATGCAACAAAACAAACTGAATAAAGATTTTATTTATTTGAAGAATAATATGTTTAAGTACGAAGAAATATTAAAGAAAAATGGTTTTTAATTGTTTTGTTAACATAATAACATAATTTCAATTCAATTGCTGAGTTTGTTCTTTTTTTTAATTTCAAGTAATTTTTAATACAAGAACTACCTGATCTCAATATAAATATTAAATATGCTTGAAAAATAGAGCAAGCAGTGAGTTGGTATATTAATAACATAGATAAACGTGCAGTAAGTAAGTAACTACACGCTTCCAACTATTCCAATTTAAAAAAAAATAGTTTATTATTTAAAATTAAAAAAATCTGAGGTACCTACTTCTTTTTTTGTTTGTAATTCGCTGTCCCTATGCTTTCGACACAGTAGCTCGAATAACAATAGAGCTAACAAATATACTGCTTGCATACTAATGTTTAAATCATCATAATAATATCTCTATTCTGCACAGCGAAATAAAAAATAATTATTTTTATTACTATGACTTATGAAAAGTTATACTTTTTCGGTATGCATGCAACGAGTATTACTTATAGGACTCACGCTAGGATAATCCTCTTTAGAAAACAAATATTTTTACACTTAGACTTTTTACGGGGGGTTGACATCGTATGGGGGAAAGTTGCGTTTCCAAAAATATGTTGTTTTTTTTAAATATATTTTTTTTTGCTGTGCATTGAGAAAGCTTGTTTTGTTGTCAGGACGAAAACAATTAATTTTAACTCTCTTAATTTATAAAAGAACTCAGTTAATTTGTGAAAATCCAAGGTGACATGAATCATCCTATTCCTCATCATAAAAAAAAATTATGAGTCTGATGGCGATAGCAATGGCGACGATGACGACGAATATAAATGTGAACTAGACTGAATGAGTGTAAAATATATGCATGCACTTTGAGTTATTAGCTAAATGGGGTCGTCGGGCGTATTTATAACGAATTTAAGAAATTTCATTTTCATTAATAATGTGAGAAAAACACCATAATTTTCTGATATGTGTGTGTACAATACGTGTTCACAATAGATAGAATATAATTTTTGAAAGTTTTTCACATTATTTTTGGGCGTTCATAAAACATAAAATGAAACGAGTGTTTATTAAGACAGAAAATCATAATAATATTATAAAAATTTAAAATAATGGTAACGGGGGTTGATTTATAGAATGAAATTTTAGATGAGTTCTTGAGAGTAATTACGTTAGTTATGTAAGGTAGGTGGAAACATTGAATAGAATCTTATTTTTTTTGAACACATTAGGGGTACGTACTCATTAAAAAGTCGGTATCTCGGTAAAGTATGCTAAACTCGGTATTTCAGTATTCGGTATATAATTTGTATGGAAAAATATACCGAATACCGAGAATATCGAGTAAAACAGACTATACAGAGTTTTTAATGAGTAACCCTAATAGGGGAGTAAATATATGACTAATGATAAAGCAATTTCATAATTAAAAGAACAATTCTGTGTAAAAAGCTTCTTCTTTTTGCTTAATGTAGTCACAATTGAAAACGTATAAAACTGTTGTAGAAAAGTACAAGCTTCATAAAAATAATATAAAACATGTACGATTATGATAAAAGTTTTTCTTAGTTTCCTGTGCTTTTCATTCCCATACATCCATTAAAAATGGGATGTTTTTTTTTCTTTTTCTCTACAAAAGTACCATAAAATTTTTATTTAACAAAAAATAAAAGAAAAGTTTTTTCTTTAATGCGTATGTTGTTCACCGCACGCACTTAAGGCGAATAAAAAAGAAAATTTCATTTAATTTACATTATATTTGAATTGCCGTATATAACAGCAAGATACTGGGTATAGTTCCTTTAGGTACATAAAATACTAATTTTCATTTTATTTTCCTTTCTTTTCGGTATTGCTAGTGCGTTGTATTGGTGTATGCCTGTGTAGAGATGTGTGTAAATGAGCTTATTAGAGGTAGGGCTAGAGCCTTTTATTTACGTTGACTACGAAAATACTATAAATGATATAAAATTGTATACCTTTAAGTGAAACGTGCGGTTTCTGTAAGTCACAATATGAATTCCTATTTCTCATGAAAAACGAAAGGGATAAAACCTGAAACTATAATATCTATGTATACTTTTGGATGATTATGGTTATATTTTATTATTTAGTTATATGATGATTTTTGTGTTGGATAAAACATATACGAAATGCTAAAATGGTGCCATTAAAATACAATTTCTCGTTTCTACCTTACCGGATGGCACCATACGACTAATGATCTTTGCCGTCAGCAGGTGCGCGAATTGTGCACGCCAGATTTACATTAAAAAAGAAGAAAAGAAGTAACGAAAAAATTACCATCACCACTATCGCTACCACCTAATGAACAAGATACAAGCTGTAGTGTTTCTAGTTGATGTTGGAACATGAATATAACGTGTTTGCTTAACATTCTTTTCATACCTCGATGACGATGACATAGCCCAAAAGCTCCCATAATGATAAAATTTTGACTTTCCTAAACAACAACAAAATCGTATGACATGCGATGGGTGGTAATTAAAAGAAAATAAAAAATTTGTGTCAATATTATGAGTTTTTTCTTTTTTTTATTATTTTAACACGAGAGATGAGTATTAAATTAATGCAGTAGCATATAAAATAAAGAAACCAAGGATTTTTGCGAAAATTTGTTTTTTTTTTCTTAAGAGAATCAAGGCTGAAGTATTTTCATATTTCTCTACGTGACTTGGTACGACAAGAGTCACACTTAGTTCTTTATATTTTCTATGTGTTTCCTTATTTGTAAATATATGTGCTGTACTCATTTGTTAAAGTGGTAAAGGCTTTGTCAGAAATATAAAGATGTTGAAGAGTTTAAAAAAAAGAAGTGAAAACTACTAGAAAATTAAATGAATTTTAAATGAAAGTAAATTACATTTTTTTAAAATGACTTTATGATGTTTGATGAAGAAAAACATAATTTTAGTGAAATAGTTAAGTGGTAAAACACATTATAATTTTTTTTTTTTTTTTTTTAATAATTAGTGAATTATAGTGTTTTGTATAATATTTTATAACAACAATACGTTGCTTCCATTTAACATTTATAAAATTTTAAATGACAACACACTTCATCAGAGTCTAAAATCAACAGCTTTAAGTTTGTTTTAGTAATTTTTTATCATCATCACGGTATTTAAATGTTATCGTTTATTCAGCAATAACACATTTTTTGCTAAAACTGATGAAATACATATTTATAAATATTTTAAATGCTGAAATAATTGCAGTGTGTATATGCAACTATGAAATGTATATGTGACTGATAGATATTAGATTGCGGTTACATATAAATTTTATATAAATTTTCGTTTATAAAATTTACACAAAAATTTCGATATACATAATTACCTTGTCTAAATCCGATTCTAAACCGCATGCATATTAACCAAAATAACAGGGTTGTTGATTTTGAAATGTGCCATAAATGAAACAAAAAATAAGCAAAAATAAAAATAAAAAACCATTCATGTGGTGTTTTAAAACAGTATTCAACTTGATTTAACAAATGTTTTAAAACCAGCACAATTCAGTTACTTCAGTTGGCAGATATTTTAATGAAAAAAATCAATCATAGCATGATTTTTTAATGATATGTCGGAAATTGAATTTATTTCACATATTTTTTTTTTATTAAAAATACGAGATAATTATTCTAATTGCACAAAAATCTTCAATCGATTTCACTGTTTTAAGTTCACATTTCTATTTACAATTAATATTAAAAGTTTCCTAAAATTGCTGATTCCATATGCCTAATTCCATTACCATTTCCAACATAAAATGAACATTATTTTTTTCAAATTAATATTTCACAATTAATTCATGGCCTTATTCCAAAATGAAATACAACATTAGAATAATCTATATTCATAATTAAAAGTGCCATTGCAATATCAATATATTTAAAATAAATACACAACTGATTTTATGGCATAGCCACATTTATGATAATATACGTATATAGAAATAGAGTTTTAATCTATAAAAGGGTTTATATTAGATTATTGTATTTTCATAACAATAATGTCTTAAAGGCATACAATATTTTACAACTGACAATTTATGATAAATATATATTAGCTATTTTGGGTATATATCGAAATAAACATATTTAAACAACATAAGAAGATATATTTATATAGAAAATGATAAACCATTGAGATTATATCAAAAAAAAAAAGAAGAGAGATGCCTTCTCTCGATACATTCTATTTATTATATTATCCATATAATAAGAATAATAATAAATATACGCGGCATATATAAAGTAATCTATACTTATTATATTTTCTACAAAGTACAAACACAACGTTTTAGTATAAGCTATCTACCTAATTCTAATACGAAAATATCGAAGATTAGCTTTTCTTTTTATAGAAATGTTACCATTTACATCATGTACATAAACTCTGGCATTATCCATTTTGAGAAGTAGAAGCGCACAGCATTTTAATAGTTACTGAATTGGAAATAGCAATTATGTTTGTATCGTAACTTTAGTGAACGCGCGTCGAGCAATATTATTGGTAAAAGCGAGTGGAAAATCAAATTCATAGAGGAAAACGGAAATCTACTTGACTTTTCTTTCTCGACTATTATAATATATTTCGATAATGAAGAAAGTATAAGGTGGATGAATGGAAATGTTGGGGAGGTTGACAGAGAGAGTTCTTATATCTTACAATGGTTATTATGTATAAACTAGATGGATCTTATACACAAAACGAAAGTATCTTAACTATATATTTAAGTGTAAGTCAATATCTTGTATGGTACTGGTACGTATTGGCGATGATGTTACAAGGCATAGTACAGCATAATGTATATACGATGTCACTTGTATTTTGTACACATTGAGTGGATTTAAATGATGTGACTTTCATTATAGTATTATAGAGAATATAAATCTATATAAATTAGATGGGTGGATTGTATTTCGTTGAATATAAGGTGGGTGTTGTGAAATGTGCGAATAAAGTTAATTATCAAAATCATAGATCAAAGAATTAGTGTGCGTTCAACGTACAAAGTAAATTTATGTACTCATTTCACCGTTTTCATACAAGAATTTATTTATTTTTAATGTAAATAAATTATTTGTCAGTTGAGTCAAAAAATCGTTTTTAACTTTATCATAAATTATAAGTTAAAATGTTAATTGCCAATAATTGTTTTGCTGATTTTAGATAATTATGAAAGAATTGAGTAAAAGGTGTTAAATAATTTATTTTATTTTGTAATTTCAGTCAAGCGTTTTGCCACTGTCTGAATAATAGAATGGTTCAAATCTCAGAGTGGAAACCCTCTTAATTATTATTCTCCCCTCTTCTAATAATTTTTGAATTAGAAATATATAATTAGACGAGTGAGATTGAAGGCTTGAGTTAACTCAAAAGCCTTTTCTTTTTTTTTTTTTAGGGAGGGCTACATTTAGAAAAATCGGATAAAGTATAATATATTTTATATGAAAAAAAAAATTGTGAGACAAACTTTCCAAATAAACTGATGCACTATATGCAATTGCGAAAACTTGAGAAAGATAGTACTTCCAATTCAAAAACTGAAAAAGATACTATTTTGCCCAAAAACGTCGGGTAATTTTTCTTTAAAATACCTTTCCCCTTCAGAAAGCAAATACTGCTGAGATAAAGCAAATAAAATATTCGTATATAACATATATTTTATATTATTTATATAATGTATAATTAGATTATAATCTAATTGATTTAAATACCAATTTTATACATTTTTATTCAAAAAGCTATAAATGCTAAATATAATCGAATTTTTTTACATTAAAGAATCCTCAAGACCATATTCACAATATTTGTTAATAAATTTTGTATTTAGATTTTGTCTTTTCTTTTATCTAAACATTAATGTGTATAAGTTATTCGAAACGATCTACTAACGATATTTTTATAGTCCTAATAATGTTTGACCAATTTAAATATAAATCATTGCAATAACGATAACCCCAAAAAAGGTCCATAAGTTACAAATCATCGTTATGGTTCATGTTCACATTTCAAAATGTTCCATTTCATAGTTTCTATTCTATTCTATTTCTGCTATTCTTTTGCACAAACACACATGCATGTATTTTATATATTTGGTTTTATAGATTATAGTGCCCTCAAAATACACAGATAATACTACTATTTAAAATCAACGTTCCATGTGTGAGTGGGTTTTTTTTTTCTTTATTTTTTTCATTCTTCCAAGGATTTACGTTATTGGAATTTTTATGTAGTTTATGCGACAAAAACAATTTATAGTGTTTACCCTTTTCAACTGAGCACCAAGCAAATAGAATACAATCAACTGACAATGAAATAAAATAATACATATTATGAAAGAAGCTTAATAGTCGTATTAGCAGCAATCCAGCATAGGTGTACAAACTGTACATGTACATATACGGACCTAAATATAGTACGTAATACGTATAGTACTAGAAAAGAACATGCACAAAAACGCTATTAAAGAAAAAATTTAGTTTTTCTTTGTACCCAACGAATCTTAACATAAAAAAGAGTATCTCCAAACAAACTATATATAATTTATTTGCTATAGCAAATAAAATAAAACATTGTAGAAAATATCACGTTCAGGAATTGGATGCGCCAAAAAGTGGATCTCTTAAATGAACTTTGTGGAAAAAGAAAAAAAAAACATTTCGGTCTCTACAACGTAACTGAGTAAATATAGTAGGCATGGTGCGGTGAAAACCAGCTGGATTGCCAACAAAAAAAGTAATAGTAGCACGATACGGAACATGAAAGCTCGTATGGACATATAATACATATAGCATTTCACGAACATAAAATAATGTCTGGCCATACCATACCATATTATGGATACGCTATGTGAAACAAGGGTAACATTTCAGTAAAATTTGTTACTTGTGTGACTGTTGTAACCAAATGCAATAGATCTTTCTTGCTACAGGGTATTCTACACTAGGTACTAACTACAAACTACTAGTCAAAAGTAAAGTGATACTAAAACTGACATATAAAAACAGATTACTGCCATGTAAAGAGTATGCCCAAAGGCTGTCGTTTAGTGGCATTTACTTTAAAAAGCAAATGAATTTTATAAGTCTGGAAAATTTATTGATGTCACTTTTTATAGGTTATTATAGTTCCTATTCGTGCAACCATATATATATAAATATATGTATTTATGGTTGCGTGTGTTTTATATTTTGGCTTGATGAAAAACTGGAAAAGGGTAAAAAAAAAAAATACTTTAAAATAGTAAAACAACATAGTATTATGTGCATAATTAATAGAGTACATTGTGATGTAAAATTTACTTTTTTGTTCCGTCATTATAAAATGGGTTTTATGATGTTCATAAAAACCGTAAAAGCGTGAAATTACCTTTTTTTGTGAAAATAATTTTATGTTTTTAAGATGCTTACATTTTATATGTTGAGTGTCAAGATATAAATATTACATAGTTTTTATTATATTAGATATTTAGTATTTAGATAATAGTATGGTATGTAAGTTGAATACTATTACCCTTCACTTTAGAATAGTTACTTGAGTTTGTGAAAATAAAAAAAAAAAACATATAATTCATTAGATTTTTCATTTTACCCTTTTAATGTTTTATATACAGTTGATGCATAGAGATTAATTTATGCTTAAAGACTTAAAGTGTTAGTATTTATTCAAACAAAATGCTTTAAAATGTTTAGAAATTAAGGCAGTTACAAAAAATAGAAATAGTTGGATTAAAGGCGCCAATATAAAAGCATAGGTAATTTAAGAAGAAAAATAAATATATTTTTTCTTTTTATCCCTGTTATTTTTATGGAATGTTTAGCAATAAAAAAAATGCTTCAATGAAAACGAACGTAAAATTTAATGAGAATTTACATTCAAAATTGTTGAAATTCAAGAAATGAAACTTTTTTTTTTACATGCACACCGGGAAGAAAAAAACTGACCCTCCATAATTAAACAAAAATTATTATTTTCTCGATTTTTTATTAAAAAAAAAAATCAGTTTTTTAATCTACGGATTTGCATACAACACACTGTTTATTTAGCTTTTACATACTTTCGAAAATACGTTTAGTATTTCGGATATTAGCCAATAACTTTTATTTTATAGTATTTACTAGACTTAATTATCGCTCAAAAAATGACTCAGATTAATATATATAAATATTTTAACTTGTTTTATTTCCCATTAACTTTTTCTTTAATTTCTTTCTCTAAGATGTAGTTTAATAAAATAATTTGAGTGAATTGAATGAATTCTAGAATGTATATTAATTATTCTAATCTAACATCCCATTCAATCTAGTATTATAATAATGCTTAGTTTCTGAACCTTGAACTGAAATTTCATGTGTATTACTGTCAAATGTTCCTTAGAATAAGTATTATAAAACACTAGGCAATTATTTTTGCTTGCACGTGACAAAGTAATCCTTTAACGACCGTCACAAGTTGTTAAAGGCTTAATAAAATAATTACTGAATAATAAATAATATTGAAAAGCTTAAACAATACCATATTTTAAGAAGTATATTTAAATGCTAACGGACCTTAAAATCCACAGATTAACGAGAATACATAATGTTCACATGAAAATAAAAATTACTGGAAATTCAATACTTTTTGCTGTAATAAAAGTTTTTCAAATAACAATTACTTAAATCCAGACTTCGGCAAAATACTGCATTAAAGTTATTTGAAATACAAAATAGAAAATACTTTCGGAATAGTATTTTATTCATCAAAATACGAAATACTAAATTTTCTTTTGTATTTGAAATAAATATTTCAAATGCTTTGAAAGTATTTTAATTAGAA
>JAABKK020007449.1:0-25217 GCA_011634745.2 Catotricha subobsoleta
ATTACCATGTATTACGGAAAAGTAATACATAGTCTGTATTCCTAGGTCCTCGAAAAAGTGGTATTATTAACCCCTCGCTTGCTATTTTGTGATTATATATATAAGATCTAGTTTAATATAAATAAGTAAATGCTTGCATAAAAAATAATTAATTAATTTTTTTTTGCACCACAAAAATAATTGATTGATAGTAATGTTCGGCAACTGTTGCAGAGAATTGTTAAGCTGCTGTAAAACACATTTTACTACTGTCGGATAGTTTATATTTTTTGCATTTTTGCCTTAATTTTAATTAACATTTTTCTTAATTTTGATGAAGTTTTTGAATTTACTTTTTGGACCCAGAGCAACTAACGCTGACTCTGTGCATATGCATACATGTGGACCTTGAAATTGTACATTATTATTTAAAAATTATGTATACGAAAATTTAACATACCCAATAGCAAAAATGTGAATAATATTTTTGAGTTTTTCGTATGTGTCTGTTAGATTTTGTACGAGCATCAAACATCATTAACTTACTGAAATTAAGAACAAAAAACAAACAGAAAAGAATTTTGTTAATGCTCGAATTGACACAACTGTCAAACAAACTAATATTTTAAGCTGATTATCATTAATTTTTTTTAAAAAGATTGAATTAAATTTTAAAATTTATTTTTTCCATTTCGTGGTTTAAAATCATATTACATACTTAACTTAATAGAATTTTAGTGATTTCATGCAACGCATGATGTATCCAATTTTAAATAAATCGAATATACATTCAGTTTTTTTTTTTTTTTGGTTTTTGGTTTGATAATTTGGTATTTAGATAAGACTTAAGTTAAATATATTTATATATATTTTTTTTTCTTTGTGAAAATTTCTTATTTGTAGTAATTTTGTTAATGTTGACATCAACCTTTTATTACCCAGTCAATCGTTTTAATTTAATAAAAATAATTGAGATTTTTTTTGCTTCTATTATTTCAGATGAAACCATTGATCCAATTTTCTAATATTACTTCATAAATGGTGTCGTAGAACATTCTTCTAAGTGACATGGCAAATAGCTATATTTCATTTTATACAGTTGACTATTAAAAAAAATAAAAAAACGGAGTCAGTATAGGTATATGAGAAAAACAATAAATTAACAAATTTCTAATTATATTTTACGTATATAAACTATAAATATACCAGATGCTTACCTATCAGGTATACATCTACTGTTTTAGTAAATTTCCCATTGATAAAATGGATTTATTAATACAACTAAACCACACCAATTTTACCTAAGAAAAAAAAAATACAATCGGAAATAAAACCATTACTTATACGTTTTCATTGATAAAAATTAAAACAACTTTTAAAAAAGAGGATCTTTTGTGTTTATATTTATTATGTTTCTTTCCTTCGAGACAAATGATTTAAAGAATGGATTTTTTTTTTGATTTGTGGTATTTGACATTATTACTTAAACTAACAACAAATTCACAAAAAAAAAATATTAATATATATGAAAGACAAAAAAAAAAAAAAACTCCTTTCTTTATATTAAACAAATCCCAATAGTTATATATTTTCATGCAAGTATAGAAATATGCAATGTGCATAACTATAAAAAAAAGAGAACTATTCACAAAACACCTATATTTATTACATATAAATTACCCTTCTGTTCAATGCTAATAACAATAATGATAGATAATAATATATACAAAAATGTATATTGTATACGTTGAACATGTTACATAGCATCGGATAATGAATAGCTTTAATAACATACATCCGTCTCTAGAAAATTACTATTTTTAAATAAATATTCTCTGTGATGTGTGGTATATGCATTCGATGTATGCAATATGTGAATAGAATTTTGTTGTAATATAACTAATAATACTAACGAACTATAAATTCTATATAGAAATACATTTATATCTTATACGGAAGTATCTATTGCATTGTTGTTCTCAGTTGAACATATTAATAATATAGTTTTTGGTATTCAGGCAGCTTTGCATATACTTACATTTTATGTGTTTATGAAAGAAAAGTTTTGTTATTAATTTTTTTTTTTTTTAGTTTAGTTTTGTTAAAACAAATTCTACAATTAGTAGAGTAACTAACAAAATGCACCCTTGAGTGATTTTACAGCTGCTAAAGATGTTTTAAAGTCAAATAAAATATTACCTATATTAAACTAATTCATATTAATAATATTATATAATATGATATGTCGAATGTATGTGTTATAGAAGACAAGGGCAGACACATTTCAATTTTGTTAACATGCATTAGGCGGAGTTTTAAGTCAAGCAATTTATTTATTTACGGTGTATCGTAATAAATATGCATTTAATAAAAAAAATATTATATGTATGTAAGTAAGTACTAAGTAGGTTTATACGTATATTTTGTAGGTTGTAGTTTTATATGTAGTTGCTTTTATTTTTACATATTAGAGAAAATAGCAACGATGAAATATTTTACTTTAAATGATTACTTTGTTTTTGTTTAAAAATGCAAAAGATCTCAAAAACAACTGGAACTTATATATCTAATTTCTTGAATAACAGCTGAATCAAAGTACGAATTAATCAATATTTTTCTGATTTTAATCAAAAACTTTTGATTGTTTTACGAGAAAAAAAAATATTTGTTTTTATTTTGATATTTTGATAATTGAAATGTTGTTTAATTATGGGTTCCGCCAGTTATCTCTGACAATTAAATAATTTAAGTAATATTTCAGGTAATTTTTTCGAACAATGTGCGTGTCGTGTCTATCAATTAATTCACTTACAGAAAACAATAAAATTTTCTAATACTATAAATAATAAATTAAAATAAATTTAGATTTCAGCACAACTACATTATAATAACACTATTTGATTATACCCGCATATAATTCAGCTATTTAAGTAATTGTAAAAAGCAGATCTAAATTCATAAGGTTCATCATCTGTTCTATATAAAATTTATTTATATAGTTAAATTGATTTGTGAATAATACGCTTGAAAAGAAAATCAAATAAAAAAAATCCGAACATATAATAAGTAAATCTTTTATAGAAAAATTGCAATCCATAATTTATTTATTTATTTCTATATGATATACAAAATTGTACAAATTCCATACACAATCTGATGTCAATGAACAAAGCCACAAAATAAAAGATTTTCACAAATATATAAGAAGTACCTCCACTGACTCTACCCATATATTTTTATTAATGGTAGGTAAATAATAGATATAAGATAGGTAAGTATATTAAGTACCTAATGAAATATATTTTATGCCGTATGTACAAGTCAATAAAAGAACGACATACAATTTGGTTATGTTTATACATGTACTATTCTGATACTATATACTACTTAAATGATTGTATAAATCCCATATAGCAACAACAGCCGCCCAAAAATTCTATACATTTGCGAAATAATAATATAATGAATATAATACCAACGCGCGTTACTGCTTCATAAACCAAAGGGGGATGTCATCCTCAAGGGTCTCATTTCAAATAATAAACCTGATGCGTACCTAATAATGTGCACCGCACACCTACTTTTGTAATATTATTTTATTATTATTTTCGTTTTTTTTTTCTTCTTCTTTTTTTTTTGAACATACACAATTTTACCTTCTTCGAGTTACTTACAGTTCTTACTTACATTTTTAGTTTTATTATAATATATCGAGGTGCTAAACATACACCTTACCGAACCCACAATATACTTATTTAGGGAAAAACATCATTTCCGCATCTTATATAAATAGAAATATAGAGCAGTAAGCATAGAATATTATAAAAATGTTTTTGGTGGAAGCCAGGTTGCTATCCTATAGAGAAGACACGTTTTATCCATTCATATATTGGTATTAAACCGCGAAATTCATATTATTTTCTGCATCTTTTTTTCGCGACGCTTATCTCCCCTTTTTTATCTCGACAAAAACTATATATACTTACACCATACACTCTCTAAACACACATAATAATATGTATAAGGACTGAACGTCTAAGGAAGAAATAATAACATTTCCATTTTTTTTTTTTTTTTTTATTATTATTTGGATGGAGAGGAGGGATTTCAGCGCAACTAACAAACGTGTATTATGTGCAGAGCTTATAGAAGAAAATCGCAGATTTTTTTGACATTAATACATAATATCTACTTAAAGGACATAATATGTGGAATAATGTATTTTAGGGTCATATGGCGAGATTTTTTATTCTTCTGAATTCTTCGATAGGAAAAATTTCTTTTCTTTTTTTTTGTACTTTGTATCATATTATAAAATAATATTTCCTTTTTATCTGTGAACAAAAATAATGTTTTGCCTCGTAACCCAATGCATAGCATTTCGTTATTTTTGGCAAAAAAAGGCATTCACTTTGCAAGTTATGACCAAAGACCAGACATATATATCTGCTTAATTTTCTTAAAAATTCGATGAACATGATAATAAAAGATCGATAGCGAAAGAACTATTTGGCCAACGCTGGTCTATTTCTCTACAACTAATATAATTCTATAAATATTCGAATATTATTTGACTTAAGATATTAACAATAGAATCGAAATCGGGTTTTGTGCGCAACACATATTTATTATACATTCTGCTTGTATTTGAAAAGAACATTATTTAATACTTATTCTATTACATATATTTAATATAAAACTGTATTTGTACAACAGAAAATATATAGAAATGAAATGGAATGAGATATATTCTTAATACAATTTTTTTTTCTGTGCAGTCTGTAAGTACTTAAAAGTTTTAATAAGGAATATATGCATAAAGGTTAAAAAAAAAAAAAAACTAAACACAGAGAGTATGCTATTGACGTTATTATAAACTCTGTATATTTTGTGTGTGACTATGATGATGTTGCAATCTAATCCTTCAATTTACTAGATTTGGATTTAATGTCGTTTTTGTAGGTACGTATAAGCACTCTTCTAGTTATATGATATTCCGTACTCTACTCCCCATACTATTTTATGGTTCTGCAGGCTCATGCACACATACATATTATATATAAATATACTGCCTCTGAATATTCTATACATTGTAGCTATAGTTCTACAATCTGATGTGCATATAAATTCAGGGATAATGTCAGTATGAAGTATAAAGTATATAATATTATAAATGTTTTTAGTACAAATAAACGGTTTTTGGAGATAACGAAATTATAAGTTAGAAATATAATGCGATATGACTACATGAATGAACGTAACCATTTTTGAAAAGATATTTTGTTGTTGTTTTATTATTATATGAAACCGCACAAAACCATATTTTTTTTAATTAAAATGGTACAGATTTTCCGCGATTATAAGCTTAAAATTTTGATTATTTATATTTAACCAAAAAAAAAAAAAATTATTTAATAAATTTAAAAATAAAATGCTAATTTAGGAGAATTAATATCTATCTATTATGATTATGAAATGAGATCAGATGAAAACAAACCACAAATGAAAAAAACATATGAAAAAAAATAAACGCACGGTCATTTTTATGATGTCGATAATAATTTTATGTTGGCATATAAAATTAGTTGGTATGTAAAAAATAAATAAATAAAACTAATTATCTCTTAACACGCGAACCAACTGGTGCATCAAAAATGAATCTGTTCTTGATGTACGGCAATTATATAATTAAAATGATACGGTTTTTCATACAACTAAAAATTAAAATGTTTACCATGCAATCTATATGTTTACAATTTTAGAATAACCAACAAAATTACTGTTTATTTTTATGAATTCAAATATCCAAACAGATAAATTATCAAATTTTAACTCTTGTTTAATAAAAAAAAACCAAAACGAAGCACCAAAAAAAAAAAAAATTAAATTAAACCGAAAAACTTTTAATTTTTATGAACTAACAAAATGCATATACTTAGCCTTTGAAATTCTATCGTGATCACAATAAGAAATTAGGGCTATCAATCACGAATTTTGATTATATATAATAAGTAATTACTTTTCTTTATCTACTAAAAGACGGAAAAACATAAGATACAAAACACATTAAATAATTGAGAACTTTTCAATTACTGAAAATTTAATTTGCTTGAGTTTAAATTAACAAATAATAAAAAATTGCTAACACTACCATTTGTATCGATGGCTCTTCACTTATGTGTTATGAGATCGACTAATAAGGTTAACCGATTTGTTAATATTTTTTTCTTCTTCAAAGTTATCTAAATGGATATTACGTTTTTAGACCCGTTCAAAACATTTTACGCCACTAGAAGACATTGCGTCTTTCATAATCCAGCTGTAATATGTGGTGATAATTTTATTAATCTTTCTTTTAATATTTAATGAAATCCAAAAATGTATACGTTTGCAAATTTATTTCAGGTAATTATCAGCAAATGGAAACTTATACATAATGATTCCAGATTCATGTACATAAATATAAACCACCAGCCAGAACGTTATATTTATTGTCATACATGAATCATATAAGAAATTTATTTTCTAATATCAGTCGATGCCACACTCATAGAGAATTATGACATTTTCAATACAATTCAAACCTGTAATTTGACCAGATATAAGCTGGAGTACGGTGCGGTTTTCAAAATTTCGATAGAATGAAAATTTAAGTGGGCAAACATTGGAAACGATATTAATCATCAATCGGTTCATTACATATTTCAAGAGGAATAACTCTTCACGTTCTACATTTATTTGCTGTACCAGAATGTAGTTATAGAAATACAAAGCATATTTAATCACATATTGCATTGCAATTGTTTGACCATATATGTGATACACGATGGAATTAAATTGAAGGTACAAGGGTAGTTTTATAATGTGGATACAAGAATATGTCATCCGTGTCATTTAAACAAAACACCGGATAAGTGATGAACATATCGCTTATTATTTTACAGATTTTGCTTCATTATGAAAAGGTTTTAAATTTTGAAAAAATTATAGAATTTAGTAGTAAAATTTTGGTCATAAATGAACTAAAAGATGCGGAATTTTATTCTCTTTAAAATATGTATAACTTGATTCTAGTCTCTGGTGGTTCATGAAATTTAAATTAGTGATAAAAATAATTGTATTTCTCAGGATTGACTGGACGGATTGAAACCAAAACATATGTATTTTTAAAATTATGCGTCTTTTGGTAAAATTCTTAAGAAAAAGGAAGCATCCATTGGTAGCTGATTCTTTTTTGTCAAATCAAATTTTGATTTTGGATTTATTTCTTGTCGAAACATTGAAGCAAGGCATTTGAAAATGGAACGTCTAATTTAGGTATACAAATCAAAAGAAATTTCTATTGTTATGGTTGAAGTTTATTGCCAATTAAAATATTTGTCAAATCAAATATATTTTCTGTTTCTATGGCAAATCTAATCAAATTATTGATTATTCACAATTCATATTTACATTCAACACCGACAACACCTATTAAAATCTGATCACATCATATATTACATAAAGTCTTCCCTCGTTAAATTTTAACGAGTTGGGTATTATTATCAATATTACCAGCGTCTAGCTTGATATTTGTACATGTACGAAAGCATTTATTATTTACATTTTCAAAGGCACCTTTATCTAATATCTATCAAAAACGATTTTAGAATACGTTCTTATCTGAACATTTTCCATGGTTACTAAATAATAATTACATACTTGTGCTTATTATAAATTATTATTTTAAAGCATGTATTTTACTTAATTAGTTTTCGTAGTCATGAATATTTGTGTATGTGTCAGCACTAGAGGTGCTTAAAATTCCCATTAAACTGTTTAAAGTTGAAAATTTTGCACTATAATAGAAAAGATGTAAATATATCAACGACGAGAAGAAATAATGAAAATAAGTGTCTTGTTACTATTATTCGTGTGCATTTTTCATATATGAGATTCTATTAGATGAAATATTTCTACCCGTTCAAAATTTATAGTATTACCAAATAAATAATATATTATATAGTTTCTATAATAAATTATAAATATATATTCAAAGGATTTGTGATGAATAATAAAACATAATTAAAGTAAAATATAATCCAGTTTATGTATAAAATTTAGAATTAGAAACCGCATAAATTTAGTGAAATAAGAACCTGATGGAACATAAGTAGTAGCAATTCATAATTTTATTTAGAATTTAAAATTAAATCATCTCAGATATATTTTATTAATATAATTAATTTAATTAACGAAAACACAAAATATATGTCACAATTTTCGTAAAATAGAAAATGCAATGCAAGTAGAGGTATTATAACACCTAGATATATATTCAAATTGATTTAATTGTTAAATAGTTGAAATGCGATATCAATTTCACTACAATAACATCATAGTGTAAATTTTAACTTCCTCTTCGTAATAGAATGCTACTAGCCTCGGTTATCTCTCCTTACATTTATTTTTCGTCTAATACCAATAAAACCATCCACGACATGAATTATAATAAAAAAAAAAAGAAAAAAAGAAAACTCACTCGCAATGATTACTATTTAGTATTCAAACAATGTATAATTATTCACTCTTTAAAGCCACATTTTAAATTACGTGTATATCTCTAGTTGTCTTCGTCATTGACATCGTGTATGTACAATTCATATAGCTTCCCAATTAGAGTAATTTATGCGAGTGGTGAACGATAAAGAAAATTTAATTTTGTGCTCTAATTACCGGCACAAATTTCTTCTTCGAAAATTTATATACCTTTTCGTCAATCTATTTTTGCAAATGGGATGGATATTGTGTAGAATGGTTAAAATTTCATTTTGCTAGTTACGTGTTACGTAAAAAGAGAATACCACTATTTATTTTTAATAAGAATTAAATATTAATAGAAATTTATTTGTTTATCTTAGTTATTTTTGTTTTAATAAATACAATGATGTATTTTATTAAATGTTTCCAAAAATATAATTTCTGTTTATAAAATATAGCAATCAAAAGAAGTATAAAGAAAATAACACTTTTGAAGTTCGATAAAATTGAATTAATGGAATATAATTTTTACTTCATAATGCAATTAATAAGGGCAAAATCCTAGACCGTGTGTCTAGTGTTTGAATACATCAAAATATAAATAAACATTGGATCAGTATTAGAAATAAAAACACATTAACCTCAGCGTGAAAAAAAATTAAAATAAAGGATATTTCTTAACGAACACTTTTTTCAAAAATGAATTATTTAGATCGTGATTTATTTTACTCATCTTTTGGATTTCTTTTTTACCACTTTTTTGAGCTTTTGGATCGATATACCAAAAGACGCAGATTTTTTTTTCCGTATAAATATACATTAGGGATTAGGATTAGGGTGACCAGAAAAAACCGACATTCGAATTTTTAAGAGCCTAGGTAATCAAGATGTTAGATTTCGCGAAAAAAGAAACCTTCCAAAATATTTTTGAATTTGAATGACTTTTGAACGAGCCGCAATTGAAATTCATAAAATTTGATGTCATAAGAAAACATTTTTTTTTTCGATTTTTTGTGTTTTCTATACGTTTCATGTTAACGTTTTTGAGTACCCAGGCTCTAATTGAAAATTCGAATTTCGAATTTTATCCGTACAAAAATTGGTCACGCTAATATACAAGCTTATTTTTTTGTTTATATGAATTTAATACTTGCAAAAGTGAAATTCTGTACTAATCTAATTGCCAACTGGTTTTTTTCTTTGTTAAGAAAAGAATTTTCTACATTGACTTAATGAAAATTACCCATAAACTGTGAAAAAATAATATATATCTCATCTACAAATTACCTCAAAATTTGTTTTATTTATTTAAATATGTATTGAAATATAAACGATTAATTAACAATATTTGTTCAAATAATAAATTTTATGAATAACATTTTCTTTGACGTTAAATTGAGCGTAATTTGAAATAGTATTCGTTATGTTGACTCATGTGAGTATTTTGAAGGTAGGTACTCAATATTTTCGAAGTTATAATAAAATATGACAAAATTCACATCAAATAAAATATACGACATATATTTCATTTTTGTTTTATTGCATATGGATATTTGATAGTACAATTTGGGTACTATATATTGTACAGCGTATACACACTGATCATATTGTAACAAATATCGAACGCACACATATATTTTAAATCATCAAAAGATTTTTTTTTTTTTAATATTATATTATTGCATAAAAGACATAAAGTCATAACAATAATATCAGGATTTATTATTATTGTTAAAAAATATGCGGTATAAGTTGTGACTTTTTCGCATTTCGCTTGTTTAGTTTTGACCTGATATTGTTATGATGGTTCATGGATTTATATTTATATATATATATTTGTTAATGCTAATGATGCATCATTTGGTCATGACCAAACGTTTTTTTTTTCTTTTCCTTAAAATATTTTATATATATTTACCATCATCGCTGGCTTATGAGTGACTTGTAGCAACAACAGATGAATATCGTGTGTGCAGATATGGAATTTAGAATGTGAATGAATATGAGAATGAGAAGGTAATTAACAATGATATTGCATTGTAATGAAATGTTGTTTGTTTTAATTTATTATAATATTGTTATTGTATAATTTTTGGTTTCTTTTTGATATTTTATGTAAAATACTAAGAGTCAGAGATGTATTGTGTTTTTATGTTGATATGAATTACATTATATATGAATGATCTGATACAAGAGATGAACTATGGATAAACTAAAATATATTATTATATAATGAAATATGAAAGAATAAAAATAGTAAATGGAATGATGATGAATGATGAAATACCATTATTTTTATGATTTTTAATATTTTTTTTTACATTGAATGCTTTTATCTATTACTTATGGGTACTTAGGTGCCTACTTAGAAATAATCTCACAATGAATTGTATAAATATGCGAAGCGGGAATATGAAAGTCATATCGCAGTTAACCAAAATAATTTGAATTTTAACCTCAAAGAGTCGTTTAGAAATTTCTGTCCAATCTTGGACTGAAGTATAACTCTCAAAAGTAAAAAGAGCACTTGAATACTATGTTATGTTTTAATTAATTACAAAGTACAAATGATAACTTCCGTGACGCTAGCCTAAAAATTTGTCCAAATCTTAAAAGAAGTATATAAAGTTTTTAATACCTTTTAGTACTTTTTAGTACCCGGAAGGTTTTTTTCAGTATTTCAAACAATCTCGATTTATCACGATTTCGTTTTTAGTACACTCGACCATACATATTTATGGCTTATTAAATTCAAAACTAAAGTGGTATACTTTTAGTAGGTACCTCTCAAATTGTTGACTTGGGTGTCACGCTCGATGAGAAATTGTCGTTTAATTTACATATTGATAAGACAATTTCTAAGGCAAGAAATATGTTGGGCTTCATAATGAGAATGTCGAAAGAATTTGATGACCCTTATATTTTAAAATCTTTATATTGCTCATTCGTTTGCTCTCGGTTAGAATGCATGGTCACCTACATATGAAATCCATCGCAATAGAATTGAAGCTGTACAAAAGAAGTTTATACTACTTGCTCTTCGGAAACTTGGATGGAGTGATAGTTTAGATCTTCCACCTTATCATAAGCGATTAATTCTTCTTGATATGTACAGCCTAGAAAATCGTAGGGTGATATCACAAGTCATCTTCATTTTTGGACTACTAACGGCAAGCATTAATTCACCGAATATTCTGGACGGATTTGGAAGGTGAATATACCAAAAGACGCAGAATTAAATTTCTGTGAAAATATATGTACTGGCCTTTTTTTTTTGAACCTGGGAACATCGAAATGTTTTTTTTTTTTTTTTTTTTAATTTCTTACAAAAATGAAGTCGTGTACCAATTAATTGGCAGCTTGTTTTAAATGATCATGATTTCTGTCTTTCTATCTTATATTAATTTATGCTGTTTACATTAAAACGTAGAATAAAGTTTTATTATTTGTTGACGAAATTTTTTTCAGATGTTTAGTTTTCCTTTAAATAACCATTGTTACAACGATAAAACGAAACAACTGACAATACTACCCTAAATTTTGACAAAAAGGAAAGAAAAAAAAACAAAAATTTCAATAAAGCAATGTTCTGTAATTGATTTTATTCATGAATTATTAATTTTAAAATAATAAACTCTTTCATTCTTGTTGTCACATCATACCGAACACATACACTCATTTTGGTATGTAAATATTATTACCTCTACCTATATAAATTAGAAAATAAATATAATTATAGGAAAAGTATGTTCTACCTTGCATATGCCATCTTCTACAAACCTTTATATATAGGTACTCAAAAAGCCTAAAATCGAGACTATAAACTTTTACACTTACCAACTTTTATCTAAAGTTATACATTATTTATTAATATTAATATTATTATAATTTAATAAAAAATTTGACTTGGTGTTAAACCCATGAAATTAGCTATAATATCGTGTATATAGAAATTGCAAGGTTAAGCTATATTAGTCAGTAAAACACCAGAAATAGAATATTCAGTTTATAAAGCACAGAACGCAGCATCAAACAGAGCAATAGAATAGAAGAGTCAAATTTAGAGCATAACAATGAAATATACACAAAAACCTATTGAATATTTATGAACCGTTTCGACTCGCTCTCTTTACAAATTAATGTTTTGGCAAGTAAAGGGTTATTAAGCCACACAATTGATAAAACACATAAAAGGGTGCATAATTTATGTATTATGTATTTTGTATAATAATCATAAAGTATTATGAAAGATAGAAAAAAAAATACACACACACACACACACACACACACATACAGATAATAATAATAATAATAATATATATCCTTGCCTAACATAATATCATGTGCGCTCCTTGCTGGCACGGTATGCGACAGAGTTTGTATATTTTTAAATTAAATTTTCAATGTTGTTAATATATTACAAATTATGATGAAAATTATATTACAATATATTTGAATTGAGAAGGAGGTTTTATGTTTATGGATAAATATATTAAAATTGTATATAATAAATGTAAGTAATAATATACTTTCATTGCAGAAATTGTACAGAAGTGAGGGTTTATCATAAAATCTATAGTTACAATATTTAACGTATGCGAGGGATATTAAAAGGTAAGGTTGAACGTTATGGTGGTTGTGGTGACTGAACTTCACTAATTCCTAGCAATGTAATATGTCTCAATTCAGAATTTTAATTATTCATTTTATTAATTACGTATATTTTGTATATTGTTTTGTATCATTGGGATTGTGTGTTTGTGTGCCTGTATGCATAACACAATTAATTTATATTATTAGAATTACAAATTTAATTAGTTTTTCTTACGTGTTTACTAATTTAAATATTTATTCATATTCTGTTGATTATCGTTTCTGGTCATGATCAACTGAATAATGTTACAGTAAAATGTTGTCGAAACATATATGAATAACAATTGTATGGATTTACAGATGAATAAAATTCAATTGCGTAGGAATATTTTAATATGATATTACTTTGTTTTGCATGATTTTTAATTGTTATTAAAAGCTTCCTTCCCATTGATATAGAATTATATCTAATATATATTCATTTATCAACGAGCTAAATAATGCTTATGAATAATTTTGTTATTAACGAATTTCTTATTAATAGCCACAAAGAAGAGAAGAAAAAAACCGTACATCATCAATTATACAATATAATAGAGAAGTTATGAAATACTTAGGCATATAAAAAAATTGCCAAGCCCAAATAAATTCAATATAGACACATAATTATTAAAACAAAATTCGGAAATTCAATACTTATTTAATAGAAATTATTATTCTAAAACTTTAAATATAGGCGCAGATATATTTCTAAATGGCATGCAATTAATAAAACTTATATAAAACAAAACAAAAAGAAGAAGAAAAACAGAAGTTTTTTCTTCGTATTTAGTTTTCTCATAAACAAATGCGTGCACAGAAACAAATTTCTTAAAAACCTATAAAACTATTTTCCCTTAAGGCAATACCCCGACCACTAACATTCACTTGGAAAACATATAATATAACAACATAATTCCCAAATGTCAACATCATTATCTAACGAACGAAAATATATACATATTTATATAGAAATTGAATGGAAGTTTGAGGTAAAGCTCAATGGTATTACAGTACACAGTAATAAAGATGTTCGTTGATGAGTTTTTGGTTGGGCTGACTAGAGAATGCCATTAATTTTCGTGTGTATGGTGTTTTGTGTCTATGTATGCCAATCGTACGTAATATGCGTCCCATGATCCCAAAATGAAAATATTAATAGTTTGTGTCAAAATTTTTGAAGGTAAACCCAAATATAAGAGAGTAGAGTAGACATATAAATGTAGAGCAGCAGCAGAAAATGAATGGTGGTAAAAAGGGTTAAATAAAGCACAAACCGCGTACTATCTGTTTATTGAATACACACGACTATACATAGTATCTGTATAATATGCTTTATGCCTATTTAAATATTCATGAGGTTTTTAACTAAATTAGGCAATTTTTCGTTTTTCAATTTTTTTCAATTTTTTTTTTTATTTTGCAATGGATAAATAGGGTTCTACGAGAGCTTTTATATTTTATTTATAAAGTTATTTAGGGTTCATTTATAATGCACGCATTTCAATTCCATATATAGAAAATTTGGTATCGTATTGAGTTGTATACAGCTGTACACCTCTAGTAAACAAAACATAGTCATCGAGATATCTATTTTGTTGGAAATGTAAAATATACTTTATTCACCATGTACCTACGTAGTACGTACTGTACCCGTACCTAGAGAAAAAATGTTTTCCATTTCATGATAAAATGTGTTTTATATGTATAAGTGTTTTTTGTTTTTTTTTTTTCAATTTATTTCATACCGTATTTTTTTTATACATGAAATGTCATAATATGTTTTTACTCATTTAATTAATTTCATTTGCATAAAATAACAATTGTACGTAATTGCGAACAATACTCGTCACATGTTATTTTGAATTTATTTTTTATAATGAACATTGTTACAAAAAACAAAATTATTAAAAATAAAGTGGTTTGCATTTTCACAATTTACAATGTAATTATTTATGCAAGCAATATTAACGTAGAATTTCTTCTTTATACGATTCTGTTTATTTTTCAGGCAGCTACTTTTATACATAATTTGTTTTAAATATTTTAATTTCTAGTCAAAAGCTTTATAAATTTCACATAAAATTTACCATTTCAATAGTGATGAAGTCATAATGGATAGGAGATCATTATGTATGTCATTGATTTTTAGTATCTTCAGAGAAACGTGGTAGGTTTTTTAAGATTTATAAAAATGATTGCTTATAATTACTAAGGCTATTAGCAATTCTACTTTCATTACCACATTTAGTAAAATATGCCTCTGTACAGTACGATTTATAATTGAAGATACTAGCTGCGCATAGTCCTTTCATTTTTATATATAAAATATATTTTCATTGTTTGTCTGGCTTACACATACGTATATGTATGAACGCGCATTCAATGTCATTCTAAAGAATATAGATACATATTACATATATTATGTATACTTACATATTCTTTGGTCATTCTCTTCGATTTTAATCCGTACTGTAATTGTAAATATATACTGACAACTTCATTAATAAATTTTTCTAAAATCAATATTTTACGAATACCTATCTTAAATCCATTTTTTTTTTTTTTACCAAACTAAAATCTGTTTTAATTTAAATTATAGAAACAAAAATGTAAAACGTGAACTATAAATAAATTAAACATTGTTTTTATTTATTTATTTATTATTATTTTTTTTTGAGAAATTTAAAAATCTCTTCAACTGGAACAGTGAGTTTTTGGTACCAGTTATAAGTCGCATCTAGTCTAGATATTTATGTAAGCTAAGCAGCATGTTATTATAAAATAAATGGAAACGAAACCTATTTTGGACTAATAAATATAATAAAAATGGATTGTTTGTATAACTTAAACATAAGTTTATTATCCAAAAAAAAATCTCTGAAATTTGTTTGTATTGTATTTAAATTTTTCTTTTTTACGGAAAAAAAAAGAAGAATAAAATCAGATACTTAATTTAGAACAGCGCCAAGCGAAGGCTTAAATACAATTAAAAATGTGATCGCTGAACGCTGCGGCATATTTTATTTATGAAAAAATTAAATTCAAATTTTTTCAAATTACGCGGAAATATGTATGTTATGAAAATTATTATAATTTATTATTTGCTCTAGGAAAAAAAAAAATTAAAGTCAAAAATATTAACTTAAAATATAAGATCTTATAAAATGGTGTTATTATAATTGATGGCTTCTATAATTTTACTTTTATCTATTCATAAATTAGTTATCGCATCAATTAGATATGTAAATTTTTGTTTATGTGTATTTTAAATTGTAATTTTTGTTTTGTGTTGTTTTCGTTTTATTGTGTTTTCGTTGGTAGGTAAATAATATCCAAAGCAAAATATCAAACCAAACACAAAAATAAAAAAAAAAATTAAACCTTTTTTTTTCTTCTAGACCATCTTTTCCATTTACATTTTCTTGAATAAAAAGATTTTTTTTTATATAGCATGATATTTATGCTACACGCGGTAACATAATGATTGACATATATAACATATAACGTATGAGTAATATAAAAAGGTTTTTTCGTTCGTTATCAGATCAAATGTTTGTTTATTTTCTGTTTTTTTTCTCCTCTTGACAAATTTCACTCACAATGTATATTGAGAAAGTATGGGGTGATATAGATTTAATTTTAAATAATAAATAAAAGAAGATACATTTACGCGCTTAGTGCAAACGAATTCAGCAGCTCAATTCCAATATGTTGATAGAAATTCATTAAAATATTATACGTTCGATCCGATTTTGACACAATAATGTGATCTTGACATTTATGTGATGAATATTATGCTTTGCAATGAGTCACTGTTTTATTTTACTAAATCTGAAAATAATTTTTTGCGACGGGTACAATTCTGATGACTAAGGAAAGTCAATAAGGTCTTTCAAAAAGTGAGAAAAAATTTCATCGCTATCGAATTTCCCAAAACTACTTTATTTCTAAGATTTCATGATACTACTCAATTATGGTTAAATAAATGTGCAGTTACAGCTAGCTGCTTTGTAACATGCAACATCAGGTAATGTGAAATATATTAGATCATTTTTCTATAATAAATTCAAACCACAGTTGAAGTACGATTTGGGACATAAAAAGTTACTAAAGCAAGGAAATTTCAATATATGCTTACACTTCATATTTAGAACGAATTTATAACGAAAATTCAAACAACAGCAAAAAAAAATGCTTTACATTAATTTACTTACATTGAAATTGAAATATGTTTAAAATGAAAACTACACAATGATTTCCCTTACCGTATATTTTATAAACCATTCTCCCATATTCCCCGGTCGCGTAACGGAGCGACCGGAGCGACGAATACAGTTAAAGGAAAGCAAAGAAGAAAAAAAAAATACATAGCACTAGCAAAACAATGATTTAAATCCCTGTTGGCTCTGTTAAAACAGTTAAAATATACAAAAACTCCATTCTCTAGTGTAAATTAAAATTAATTTAACTTCTTTTCTTCTAAAAATATAGTTGGGCTTCAATTCAGATTTCTATTTCGAGAAGTGATACATATAAATGTTTTATTTTTAAATAAACGTACGTATAAGTGAAAAACTGCATTAAAAAGTTAGCAACACATCATTTTATTAAGTATATCTATATATATTTTATATATATATATAATACATATGTATTATATATACTTACACAGGGTGGTTCAGATAAGTTATCCAACTTTTTTTTTTTGTTTCATCAGTTTTTATGGTAGAACGTGTATGTGGTGTATGAAAAAAAGGTGATTCATGAAAAAAATCTCTTCGTCTCTTAGCAATACATCACATTCCAACTTAACTATAAAAATTGTAGAACAAAAGACAATAAAGAATTAAATCAACTTATCTGAACCACACTGTATAAAAAAAAGAATAAGAAAAGTTTGTTTAATAGAAATGGTATGGCAATGCCATATAGAAATATCAAATATTCTTTTACAAAATGAACCAACAAACATTACCAGCAAAAAAAGTTAAAATGAAAATGTCTAATACTTTGAGCATACAGAGAAAATTTAGATATCTACATCCCGCAATAAAAATGAAAAAGCTTTTTGTGAAATTGTGAAAGAATTGAAAAATCTCTGTACCTATATTGAAGCAAAATATTGCATTATGAATTGATTCTGACTGCATGATGAATTATTTATCAATACCTTTTTAATTCAAACATAATAAAAGAATCTACCAATGGATTGGTACACTACTTTATTTATGTTAAGAATGTTAACAAGTGACAAAAAAAAGCACACAAAATATCAATTAAAAAAATACTTCTTTTTTTTTGTTCATTCCTCTTCATTTTAGGATTTTGAGGTCGGACATATTATAGGTCATTGACCTATCAGTAGACGCGGAATTTTGTGTTGGTGAAAATATATATGTTTTACTTTCAATTCCTTCACTAAATCTAGAGAAAATGCGGAATGAACAAAAATAAATCCACCACAGATTTGAATCCCTCGAACCAAAAACGAAATATTTTACGAAAACAAAATGCGTGTTTTGGAATTATGGCCACTTACGCGCAGAATTTTTTTTTTACAAAATATATATATTTTGTTTTTGCTTTTGAAATATTTTGTTTTTTAGTCATGAGACTCGATTTAGTGAAAAAAATTGAAAAGAAAAAGATTCCGCGTATTGTTAGGTCAATAAACTGAACATGATCAATGACCAATATCGGACCACTGGTTCCTGAAAAAGAGCGGAATGAACAATTTTTTTTGACCACTTGTTTTTTGTTGCTTGTGCGCGACGTTCTTACAGTAGCTTTGGCTTAGAACTAGAACCCTCCAATATTCATCGTTGCTGAGTTATAGTACGCTGCCATTTTTTAACAAATTTGGAATTTGGCCTCTATTTCAATAAATAAGCCGAAATAGGTTCTTTTTATATTACAATGACCTCAATATCTGAGAACTATAGGAATTAGATAATTGGATTCCTAGAGTATAAATTTCTGTCGACTTAAGCACTTTTTTCATTTTCGAAACAAATTGCGAGATATTTCCACTTCCACTTTGAAACTAATCTAAGATTAGTCTGAATAGAAATGCAAATATCTTGAGATTTGTTCTGAAAATAAAATAGTGCTTACTATTATACGTAATTCTACTCGATTATCTGTTGCATCATAGAAATAAATGAAGCTCGGGGTCACTATACTATTTGGTTTAAAGAGTAACAAGGATTTTGAAATATTTAAACAATCACAAAAAAACACAATTATTCTGTCCTTCAAAATTCTGAATAATATATTGTCTCATATCTGCCTATTCTGGGATTAAATATTCAAAACTTTGAATGAGTTAATTGCAAAACTTCTCAAACAATTACAGAAAAAAAAAACTCACACACAAAACATATAACGCGACATTTTAATTAATTAAAACACCTTTCTTTCTTACCTATTTTATTAAATTTTATTAAATTTTTATCTAAATAAAACACAATTTTTTTCATCGCCAACAATACTATTTATAAGTTCAAACATACACAATCCAAACAACGTCGACCAAATAATAAAAATATATGAGAGTAATTAAAATATAATTTAAATCAAATTAAGACAAATTAGATTGTTTAACTTTAATAATAATAATATAAATAATAAGTAAATGATAAAAATCAAAACGAAAAAAAAAATTATATTAACAAATTTATATTTTGTATAAAATTTGCATTAATTAAATTTTCTATTGTTCGTTTTTTTTTTTTCATATAAATTTCATATAAAACTATAATTTGTATTTAAGCGAAGCCGTACAATGAAACACCATTCGTATTTTAGTAGATTTATATTTGGAATTATTTTTTTTTTTTTAATATTATAACAAAAAAAAGTAAAACAAAATACCACTCCTTTACTGTATGTATTTATTATGCCATTCAACAGTCAACACAATAATTAATAAATACAGGCTTCATAAAATAGTAAATGAGTGATCAAATTAAGTCATCTAAACTTTAATTTTTCATTTTATTTGTAATATTTAAGGTATATTTTTTATAAGTGTTTATGTGAGTGTAAATGCGAAATCTTAGTTGGTGGTCATAGTTCTTGTTATTTTGTTTTTTCCATATGCAATGAACCATTCATTCGTTTGAGATACTTACAATATTAATATGAAAAAAATTGCGAAAATTTCATTATATATACGTACAATGTACAATTTTTAAATCTATTAAATGAGTAAATAATAATTAATTTCTTTAATCCATTCAGCGTAATTGCAATACATCCAGTGTATAAGCAATGTATGATATTTTTTTATCATATTTATTTAGTATAATATTTACAAACAAAAAATGTTTGAATCGAAAATATTCATATTTTCTTCGTTTTTATTTTTTATTAACTTACTTTGTATGTATTTGCAATTAACACGATGGTTATTGTTCAAAAACTAATAAAAATTATTTAAAACTTGATAAAAAAAATTAACTCGAATATGCAAATAAATTAGAAATAGTTGTTGTACAGCTGAACCATTTAATAGCTGGAATAAACCGAAGTTGTTGTTGTTGTACTGCATGTATGTTGTTGTTGTACTGTGTAGAGATTTTATGCACGAAGCCACGTCGTGCAAAAACGAATTCCAGCTATTAAATGGTTGAGCTGTAGTTGTGTACAATAATGTATAAGTATCTGCTCAAATTATATTAATATAGATTTCTTATGAATTTCAAACTAATTGACTGATTCCAATTTATTAAAATTAAAATATTCATAATTATAATTATGTGTTTAAATGCAATTTCTATTATGCCATTTAACGAAATTATTATGTTTAATTTAGGTAATTACTATGTTTTTAAAATAGCAAAAATGTATAATTATTATATTAATAATGCTGTGGGTAAGAAAATAAAGATTTATTTATATGGTATAGTTGATTTATTATTAGGACTATTTCAAATGAAATACACAATTGTATTTATTAAGCACATTTGCATCCATGCTTATTGTGAAAAGACTATTAATACCAATTATAAATTAAGATTATACGTAATTATAAACAAATATCAAATGACATTATTGTACATATTAATTATTATGCACAAATCAATATCCGGTTTTCATATATATTATGAGCGTAAATTATATGTATATGCTTACTCTTCTTTCATATACAAATAAAATTTAGAGTATACGTGCGGGTGCATAATTAATAATTATAAGTATCAGTTTGTAACACTAACATTTTTGCGAGTATTAAATTCATAAACAAAAAAAATAATAAAAATCTTTAGCTTTATTTTATCCTTCAATTAATCGAAAAACGAAAACCATCCCAGATTAAATTCTAAACCTATATAATTTTTCGAATTTAATTCGACATCAAAATCCGTCTAACCAATCCTGAGAGATTTTTCTCAGAGATGATTCAAAATTATGATCCCTTGCAAATGTATGATACACCTTCTAACTCGGGTATTTTTGGAGCCGATTTGTTATTTTTGAGTCCTATTTGGATGAAAAATAGTTTGAGTAATGCTTGCGGTACCCGATTTTTTTCGGAGGTGGCTTAATTTTTTTTCAATTCTTTACAGTTGTTTGAATATACAACTTTTACTTTGTGTATATTGGGAGCCGAATTTTCATTTTGGTCCGTTTCTGCGAGATATCATAATAAATATACATAAAAATACGAAATTAGGAGTATGTTGTAAAAACATTTGCTTCAAACGTTTGTACCACACACTATTTAAACAAAAACAACAGTAGACCTATCCGAGTTACGCATTTGAATTGTACATGAATTGAACATTCGCAACGAATGCGCATATTGTTATGTCCGAAATGCACAACTGAAATACGAATTTCTGTCATTGAATTGAATCGAAAATAAAATAAACGATGGAAAATCACAAACTTGTGCCTTTTTTGTTTAAACAACAATAAAACTTTTTCAAAAAATATCACAACTCGCAAAATGTGAACTTTTAAAAGTAATTCAGCAATGACAACTTACTTACATTTCACAAAACAAAATTGCACGTTTCCAAAAATTGCAAATATGGATTGTACACGCGAGCACAATTGCCAATTGAACATTTTCAACTGCGCATTTCGGACACCGTCCATGTGAATATATAATAGTACAAAAATTGTGAATTGTGCTTTCGGATAGACCTAGTAATTCTACTTATATTTAAATCATTGGAAAAATTATTACATCACTCACCACCCCTAACCCCTAACACCACCTCCACCCCCGCTTTCAATGAGAACATTTTTTTTTGCGTTCGAAAATTGGTGCAATAAAAAAATTATATAAATATTGGTATATGATACATTGGTATACTATACGAAATTAGGGGCAATTTTTTAATCTAAAAAAAACGAGTTTAATTTAATTAAAACTCAATTAAATTTAAATTGGACTAAAGTTTATAAGTTAATAATTAATCATATTATCAATTTACTCGTTAAAATCGGTCTTAGGTCTTATAATAAACTTATAACATCAACGAAAACCGGAACTAAACGATAATTATACGAAATTTGGACGTTATTGAGCTATTGATTATGTTGTTTGTAATCAAATGTAAAACATATCGGACCTAAATTGATACTGTTTTAAATAAAATCAAATTTCTAATGGTCTAAGTTATTATTGGTGAATTCAAAAATGAAAATATAATTCTGTAAGGATATTATTCCGCGTAGCCAATTTGCCCATAGATGTTTGTATGATAGTCTGGAATTTAATTGCTTTGCTAATTTCAGATATCGACTACAACTTATAATAATACCTGAATATTATACCACTTATCTGTCTTGCCTGACAATATCTCTCACTCGACTCGAAGTAATTGAAAATTTCCCCATAGAGATTTAATATTTCGTTTTTTTTTTTTTTTATCTTTCATTACTTACTTTTTGACAATTTATATTGAAAAGTGAATATGTTGTCCGAAGGGAATACTTCACTTTTGCTCAAAAAAAAAACACACACACATTTTAAATAAATTTCAAAATATTTTATAAATCATCATTTTGCGAGTAATATGCTTTGTTATTATTATTTTTTTTTTTTTCACAAAAGTACAAATTTGAATTTAAATATTGAATATTGAATACAAGAGAGCATTCAAGACACGAATATTGTTTGTTTTGTATTCTTGATAATAATATAATACCATAGGGACTATTACCTACACTTTTATGCCATTCTTTCTTGTGATATGTTAAAAAAACAAAAAAAAACATCATTTTCATACATTTCATTTTCACATAATCAAATCAAAATGTTGTAAAAGGTATCCATGTTTATGTTATAGGTTGTTCGAAATAAGAATAAAAATGACAAAAAATTGATGCTGTTTCTATCTAAAAATATTATTCATAACATAAGATTCGTTGACATATAAATTGAAGTGACTGTGATGTGGATGACATTTTCTGCAAAGATGAATCATTTTAAATGATTTAGGATTAAAGAGATCAATAAACTATATTCACTGCCTGAACTCTGGAATTGCTCATGTCATCAAAAACATAAAGTAAAGCTACTGTTTCTAAAACGAAATAAATATATTTTCCATTTCATTACTATGTTTAATGTTTATACTAAGTTATTATTAACGATAATATTAAGCGATATTATATAAACCCAAACTTACTATTTCTACATTATAAATAATTAATAGATATACGACTAGGAACTTGTTTTATCAGATTGTTTTCAAAAATAAAAAATAAATGTTATGAATATGAAATAAAAAAAAACTTCACAATTGTTAATAAAATGAATTGAAAATAAATTGATGTAGTCAGCACTATTATAATTTATTATACCGAACCGACGTAGATATATCGCTATCGATTCGCGTTGCATTGCATTATAATCTGATGAAAACATAAAATTTTATGCACACCATCGACCGGGTGCACTCTACACTCTACATTCTATGGAACTAAACCGACCGAATGAAAAATGAAAAAAAAAAAAAAAAATTGTTTTTCTTTTTCTATATAAAAAATATATATATATATATATATATTTAGTTGGATGGGATCGTAATATCGTATAGGTACCCCCGATCCTGAGTCGTCATCGTCATGTGTATATATATACCACCAAATATATTGATGCAAAGTTTTATTTTTCTTTCTTCATCTTTATTTTTCATTCACGTCACTTCAACGTAATAACAGAAAAATTTCTGTTCGTGTCCTTCTCTTTCATTTTATAGTCGCGGTTGAAAGAATTTTGATAATAAATTTAGATAAAAACGTAAGTTGTTATGAACTATTTTAAAATTCATTAAAATTATGTCACAAAAATATGTGTCTATTGTCTACATAAGTTTTGATATTAATCTCTGTATATTTTAGATGGTATTATCATTGTACCTATGGTATTATGTTGTATAATTTTTAATATTCTTTTATGTATATATAATTTTTTTTTCTAGTCCGTTTCAACGTTTTGTTGAATTAGTTTTAATACACACTTTGTAAATATATGAATTACAATAAATATCTATTGTGGGTTACAAACGCAATAATTTTGTAGTACAAAATTAACATGATATTAACTCCACCTAATTCATGTTAATTGTGTGTTCAATTCAAAATTCAAAGTACAACCGTAATGGAAGTATGAGTTTAAATTCATTGTTCACCGGCTGTTTGTCTCGATAAATGTGGTAAGTTAGCCCTTATAAATTGTTTTAACAATTATTATTACGAATAGAATAATAGTAAATAACTCATTCTATTGAATTACAGCTAAGTTATTACCTATGCAATCAATGCAAAAACTAAATTATTATATATGGAAAAGCATTTTAAAAATTGCCTTTCAAGTAAATAATTTCACAAGAAATAATTAAATGTTTTTAAATAAAATATTGTAGTTGTTCAAAATTTCTATTGACAGACTGATGTTTATCAGCATTAATTAAAAACGAACCATTTTCTTAAGTTATAATTGCTTAAAATTGTATACCAAAAACTGAATTGATTATATGAGGGGTCTATTTCCAAAAGCGGCAATCTCCATTTTTTTCGAAATTGAGTTAATGATGGCATCTTGTAAAATTTAACTTTCTCTA
>JAABKK020007460.1:7023-17089 GCA_011634745.2 Catotricha subobsoleta
TTTCAATCATTTTCAATGATTCCGAATGTTGCAAATAACGTCCAGTAAACGCGAATTAAACTGAGTTTAATTTGAAAAGTAATTTCATCTACCTACCTCTACATATTTACGCCCAAATGAACACTTATGCAATTTCTTGTTTTTTTTTGCTTTTTAAATAAATTAAATCAAATTAAAAATTTTTTTTTTAGAAAGAATTATTGTCTTTTTTTTGTTTTGTTATGAATAAATATAGCAAAAATTACGCATTCATATATATATATATATATGAACAACTACTTCCAATTTATAACATTATTTAATATTACGTAATTTTCCACATCACAGCAACTGACCAGTGTCTCTCTAATGATTATTTTAATGGACAAGATTTAAATACGCAATAAATATTAAGTATTATATTTATATATACGATATGTTTTTGCTATTGTAACTTTTTATAAGTTGTAATATCATTCAAGATCGTGGCGTGCTAGCAATATTTATTTGTTGTTCAATTATATACTTGTTTTGAAATTGATATCAATTTATTTAATATTATTAACTGCTATATATTTTCATTATTACATTTGACGTTTAAATTATATTACCTATTTATTCTCTCGTTTTTTATTTTTTTTTTCATTTTATTTTGAACTTTTAATAAAATTCTTTCTCTTTTTCATTGCAGAATTTCAATTTAAATTCGGCCAAAATCAACAAGACACACAAACCATATATACAAAATGAGTGAACGCCGTGGTACAAAAGCATTAGAACTTTGGTGTCGGCGACAAATTGAAGGATATCCGGGTGTACCAATAAATAATATGACAACATCATGGAAAAATGGTTTAGCATTTTGTGCTTTGGTACATCATTTTCGTCCAGATTTAATGTGAGTTACCAAGAACTAAAACAAACCGAAAGATAAAAACAAAACAAAAAAATCTTTCTGAAATTAAATTTTATCTGTAGATTAAAATATTTTGTATGTCGATTAAAATGAAAGCAACAACAAAATCATATGAAAGAAAAAAAAAATGATTTAAAACAAAATTTATGCTAATTTCGTTGGATATGAGTTTAATTTAAGGTAAGGTTACGGCCAAACGAGTGGGCAGTCTATTCGCCTTTTAAAATTTTGTTCAATTTCGTTTGAAAATTTTAGTATAATATTATTCTTTATAATTTGTTGTGTGTTTTTGTCGGAATTGTACAGACATTTTGTTGCGGAGTAATAAATGATTTTATGCTTTTTTTTTTTAATTTTTCTTCTTGATAAATGCGTGTCTTGATGTTTCGTGTCGCGCCGGCACAGTGAAACTATATAATCATTGCATGTCGTGTAATTATTTTGTCTTAATTTTTTCTTTTTGTAGGTCGTCAACTGTCTAGTTTTTAATAGATATATAATTTACAATATTTGTACGAATTATGAACGAAACGAACAGAAAAAGTTGTTGATTTGTTAAAGTTAAAGTTGAGAAAAAAAAAAAAAACACTTAACTTTAAAACTATTATCGTTTTTACTTAATTGGATTAGACGAAAAATGAATAAGATTTTTTTTTATTCCGGATTTATGTTTTGTGTTTTTATTTAAGCGGTTCGCGTAAAATTATTTTCATAACTTTGAAAAAGTGTAATAAGTCTTTTACACGGTCAGATAAACATCTCGTCATCGTACATATAAAGTAATAAATCTGTCTAATTTTTCAAAGGTGTTCATTTGAATTTTATGGCATTCAACAAGAAATTAAAAAAAATTATGACTTATTGCATTCTTAAATTTTTTTTATCACTTTTTCTTTTATTTTTTTTTTTACTGAAACCAATTTAAGGTGTAAATGCATTTTACATGTTTAATTATTCTGGTTTTTGAAATGCATGTTAATAAAATAGTTTTTTTTTTAAAAAACACTAAATTTCTGTTTATCGATTGAACGTAATATTTATTTAATGCTTCAGAAATAATGATAAAAGTTTTATAGTCGAAAAACACAGTCCAATGCGTGCGGGAAACAAACCAGTGATACTCATAATTAAAGATTTAAATCGAATAATTTTTCCATTGCTGTTGTCTATACGTTGAAAGTTCAATACCTCGCGTTTAGTCTGTTGATGAAACTACCACATAATTTTCTTTTTCTCATCGTGATAGAATTCATTTCGGTTGCTTTCCACTCTCATAATATAGGTTGAAGCTATCAATTTACATTTTACTTATACTTTAGAATTTTTGACCACAAAAAAATGATCGATAATAATTTCAACATTTTTCATTTTCAGTGAATTTGATAAACTAAACAAAACTGATGTTTACTACAATAATGAGCTAGCATTTCGTACCGCTGAAGTTCATCTTGGTATACCAGCATTATTGGATGCGGCTGATATGGCCTTGTACGAGGTTCCCGACAGACTTTCAATACTCACATATTTATCACAGTATTATCAAAGATTTGCTTCTCAAGGTAAGGTCAACACCAGAATTTAATCAATCTTATTACCATATTTTTACATTTTTTTTTTCTGTTTTTTTTTTTTTTTTTACTTTAATAATTATCATGATTAAAATATAATAAACCAGCCTGCCTTAAACCTAATGAACATATAATTAATATTATTAAGTACCTAGTTGAAAAAAAAAGAAAGAAACAAAACCCAAAAAAAAAACAAAAAAAAACTTACTCAATCATATTTTTTGTTTGTGTTATTTGTCTTGAAACATTGTCATCATTTATTGAATTTGTTGCGATCAATGATCAAAATATTTTACTGGATTTATAAAGGTTAAAATTTATTACACGATTTTTGTTGTTGTTTGTTGTTTCTGGGGCTCAATAAAAAGTAGGTACAGGGACATTATCGCAAGTTAACAATAATTATTACCAATCAAATATCTTTTTTCTTTTATTTTTATTTTATTGTTGGCTATATTACAATTTGGTAGACACCAAATTTTCAATATAGATTGATATCTATAAGAAATCTTTTCATAATATACATTTCTATATTAATATCAATTGAATGCCGCCACATGATCACTGCTGGAGTCCCATATAACCGCATTTTATTGAATTGAAATTGAATGTGTGTGTTGCGTTTATAAGCACTTTGCTCAGGTATAGAAAGAGGTGTTAAGTAATAATTTCATTCAGGTCAATTCTTGTAATTACCTTTATGTCTGCTGTAATAAATAAATTTTAATTATAAATATTTTTGCGTAATTGCCATTTGTACAAATATCTACAATATTTTATATGTTTTTTTTTTTTTTATTTTTGTTGTGACGAAATTTTTGCTAGTTAATTTTCTTTTTTTTATATATTTTTTTTTCTTATTAGCAAAATTAACATGTAGGCAACTTATATATAGCTGGGTTGTCATGTCATTGTATGTCATTATTTAATATTTTATGTACGTTAGTCATGTTGAAACCATAACACTAAATCTAAAAGGACTTTAAACTTTCACCTCTCAATTAAATTTTACAATAGGCAAAATAATAAATATATGAAAAAGAGGTTTTAGTTTTAGCAGGGCCGCTATTTGGTGATATGATGTTATGTGTGTATTTGCAGAATAGTAAATTATAAAAGCTTTACTAGTTTGTTATGTACTTAAAATGTTACTTGCAGAATAGTTATTAAGAGAAGTATGTCGACAAAATCTCTTAAAAATAATATTAAAAAAAAAAATGTAAAAAAGTCGGAAGCTAATAACCGAGTTTAATAAATTAATTGCTTATTAACCACTGATTGTGTTATGGTAAAACCTAAGAACATATTTCAAGAATCGCAGCACACAATTATTTATTTTTAATCTCGCATCGTGCTTTACAAAATAGACAAAGAAATATTTTGTACATGCATCATGAGAATTGAAAAACACCTAAAACTAAAACTTACCAATTCAGAATATTTTTACCGAACCTCTCCCAACTCGGTCCCTGAAATTCTAAAATTCAACTCTACAAAATACTTAATAATTCTATATAATCTTGTAAATCTAAATCTAAATGTATAAAGAAAACAAAAAAATAAAAATACAAACACACTAACAGAAAAACATGTCGCGAAAATTTATATTATTCCCGTTTATTTTATATGATTTATAAATTTTAATTAAAATTACTCGGACTATTAAAATGTTGTTTGTTTTGTTTTCCTTTTTTTTTTGTTTTTTGTTTTAATGCTGAACATTCATTGCTTGTCGCTTTTTTTTTGTCTTAAGTCTTTCTGTATCTTTTTATCATGAATATTTTATTAAATATCAAAATGAGTCATATATGAGAACTGGAACTGAACGTGCAAGAAAAAAACAAAAAAAAAAGAGGAAGATTAAAAGAAAATATAAGATCTTTCTTCAGGCAAAAAAAAAAAACAAAATTATGAATAAATAATAAATTGAGATCAATTTTTATTACTGGTTGCAATTTAAACTTTAATCTAAATGGATTAAATTTATTGAAAGTTCAGTGTTCTGACCACAATAATATATTATTAAATAAACCTCTAATAAAATATAAGCCATAAATTTTTGTCACATATGCATTTGTAATCAATAAAAAGATGCGAACATCATGATACTGATGACGATCATGATGATGTGCGAAAATTGGGACATTAGGTCAATAAACTTTCATTATCATCAAGTTATGTTTATTGTTTTTTTTTTTTTAATTTTTTAAATACAATTCACATATGCTATATGCGGTGACATCATTATTATTTTATAGAATACAATAATCTCGATAAATATTATTTGTATTTGTTGCAAATATTGTAGCTTTTTGTTTTTGTTTTTTTTTTTTCATTTTTGCTGGAAAAAAGAAAGGCATCATTAATCATATTGTACTTTGTAATAAATAATGAGAGATAGCTGTTTTTACTGCAATAATTTTTAAGTTGTTTAATCGCTTTATTAAGAGGATGTAAATGCAAATGAATCTTCATCTTGATCTCCAACTATGGAAAATATTTAAACAAGACAATACTTAACAAAAACAAAAACAAAAAATATGTAATAAATTAAAATTCCGGAAACAATCATTTAGATTTTTGTACAATGTGTACTTGGTAAGTAGGTTTTTTTTAAGTATTGAACGATGAAAGAACATAAATCACTGTGTTTTTAACTTTTGCCAACAATGGAATAATTTTAAACAAACTATTTACTTACACACCAAAAACAAAAACAAAAACAATAAAAAATGAAAGATCTGATAAATTCAATATGTTTTTCATGCTTGTTACACATTTGAAAATTTATTGAGCTGTTGTTTATTTTTTTAATTTTTTTTACAACATTTTTATTTCTAATAATATTTAATTTAGTGTTGAGTTGAGTGGGCTTCGACTGGCACATTTATTTAGTTTGAAGACTATTTGAGATTTACTTAATAATTGAATAGAAATTTTGTAATGAACTACGTTTGAGTTCAACACAACAGAGATTATTCTTTGCTAGTCAATTTATTTCTCTGATCACAATCTCAATAGATTCTACGATAACATAAAACCAGCTGTAGGTTGTAGATTGTTAAATCTTTTCAAATGTGAAGCACATTGTCAATTTATTAATGACAGACAGTTTAAAATCCATAATCCATATTTAGCGCTGCGCTTTCTATAAACTTAAAAGTTCTCTTTAGTAATCGAAAATGTCCATAAGAGAAACAGAGATAAAGTTTTTTCATTTTTGTTTTCAAACAACACATATATAAGATCAAGAATTCATTTGTTTTTTGTTTTTTATTTTCAAAAAAACTGTTAAACACAATTACTAAATGATTTACCTAACTTACATTAAATGTTCAAAAGCTCAAGTGTGTCGTTGTATTTTTTTTTCTTAGATTTCCTTGATCCCTAATGTTAACATTTTAGCCTCATAAATTTTATGAAATTCCACAACTGAAATCGAATTTTGAATAAATTACAAATTACAATACAAATATAAGTACTCGTATATGCGAATTTCGAATATATGAACAATCTTAATAATCACAACATTAAACATTATAATAATTTATTTAATAAGAAAATAATGAAAAGTATTTACCGAACACATTGAATATAAAACCTATTTTAAATCGTAAGCAATAGTTTGAGTCGAACGGTCCAAGCAAATATATTATTACTATGTCCTATACATCGAATGATTTGTCCATCGAATATTATACAGATAATCTTACTAAAAGTACTTATTCATTAAATATAATATTAACTCACATGAACCTTATATTGCTATAGTAAAAATAATAAATTGTATTAAAACATATTTTTCGTTACAAAATAATAATTCACAATATTTTTGCTATGCATAAATTTATTATTACAATTTTATTTATGTTCAAATGTGTTCTTACCTCTCTACCCATACAATTATTATTACATGCAGCATGTCGAATGTATATATAATATATATATATATGTTTGGTGTCAGAGGTTAAACATTGAAAAAGTGTTATAAACTTTTTAAACAACAGACAACAGAACAAAAAAAAAAGAAACACAAAAGCCAACAAATTTCGCTTTTATTGCACAAAAATAATAAATTTTTAATCATATGTGTGAATTGTGTCGTGGATGTTGTGTACGTATATGCGTGTGTTATGATTGGCAAGCTGATTAGTTGGCTAGGTAAACAACAGATTTTTTTAATTATTTATCATAATTGAATTCAATAATATATGATGAATTATACAGCCGGCCTTATAGATAATAAAATCAAATTTATTTATCCGCTAAATAACAAAATATATGCAAATAGTAAATAATGTACCTTTTATCCAATGTTAAAAACCATTAAAATTGCAAATAAATAATAATAATTAAATAAAAATAAATTCAAAACCACTTTCAGCCCCGATAAACATCAAGAACAATATTTTTATCAAACCTGTAATATTTTGTCATTCATATCCAATATTCCAAAATGAAACATCATTAATAACAACAACAATAGAAAAGCAACAATCAAAAATAATAATTAAAAAGCGCATTGAATAATCGGAACAGTGAATAGCCATAATATTGGAATTAGTGAAAGTTTTTCTACATCAAATAAATTTATTTTCGAAAAAAAAAATTTCTATCTTAATAAAGGTACACCAAATGAAAACCAAAAGTACACAAACCAATATTTATACATATATATACGAATTATTTTCTATATTGTATGTATATTTCCTGCCGTCAATAAATTTTAATTTGACATATGACTAATCTATTATATGGTGAATTTTCTACTTATCTACTTATATATAACTACATCTATATATGTATATTATATATCATTTTTTTTTTTTTTTTTTTTAATTATATACCATTTATATATTTTATAACACAAAATAAACCAAAACAGTTAAAGAAATTTTACCTTTAAGCAAAAATCTATTATGCAGACAGGTACTTTATTTAAAATAATAATAATAATAATAATGATAATGCAAACAGTGCTTCTTTTATGCTTTATGCGGCTGAATAGGTTGCTGTTATTGCTGGCTGCTGTTACTGTCTGCCCTGTTGCTATACCGCTGTTACCACGTATTTGTTCAATAACACTTTTATACTATATTAGCCGCTTTTTTTTCTTTTTTTTTTTGACTACAACGGAGATACTGTTATAGAGACGGTCGCTACATAAATATAATTTTATTTTGCCAATTTAATAATGGCAGAAAATGAAATTACTGAAGAAATAGAAAGAAAGAAAAAAAATTGGTTTTGCAAAAAGTGAAAGTCGTTCTAATAACATTAAAATCAGGTTTTTAAATCTATTAAATTTTAAAATTGATCTACTACCAGTTCGAGATTACTTGGGTATTACAAAAATCATATTTATCACTAATTTAAAATTTATGAAGTCTGTGTATATTAGAGATTTTGCGGCGCGCTACACACAAATACTTGTCTAAGCAAAAATGTTTGGTAACATTAATTCTATTAGAGTTATATTTTAAGTTGATTTAATTTAATTTAATAATTTTTATGAATTTTTTTTGGTTTGCACCTTTTCGAATTTTGTTTCTTGTATGTTACCGTTAAATATGTTCGTAACCAGACCCGGAAATAATACAAGCAACAACAGTTGCATATTTTTCTGTTTAGTGTATTTATTATTTATATAATTTTAATTTATGTAAACAACAATAGTTTTTTTTTTTTTGAAGTATTTTCCGCTTTTTCATTCTAAATGAAAAAAAAACAAAATCGAAATTCAATATAAAGCTGTTTTCTTTATTATCTAAGAACTTACCACTAACTCTCAAACTGATTTTCAGGGTCAAATAGATATTTCAATTAATTGTCTAATTTACAAGAAATGTGTCCTTTCAATTGAAGTCATCCACACACACACAAAAAAAATTAAACTTAAAATACTTTCTGTACTGTTTTAAGAGAGACTGATTTAGAAAATAAACCGTTTTAAAATAAATAATTTGCAATTCATTTTCCAATTTCATAGACAAAAGTTCAAATTTTCTTTACTGATTTTCAGGTGATTACTCTATACTTATTACTTAAATATCGTCACTTCTTTTAAAAACTTTATATCAAAATTGGCATCTAAATATAATGAAACATTCATAAGCAATGTTCATATAACAAAACTAATTCCATTAATAGACAATAGGGGCAATTCTATTCGATATAGATTTCAAACTATAATTTTTAAAATGTAATTTTGAACAAATACTTGAGAGGAAAAAAAAAACATTATTTAGAAATTTGAAATTCGACCATATCCATTTATTCAATTAAAATTGTAATAAAATGTTCAAAAGAAGCACAAACAATTAAATTCATTAAAATTATTTGTTATTTTGTTGAAATACAATCATTATTGTAAAAATAAGAAAAGAAAAAAAAATAAACAAAAATAGTGTAATTATTACTTTTTCCAATTATATGCTGATTTAAGTACACTAGAAGCATAATATAACCAGCATTACATGCTTGATTACACCGGTAATGCGGTATTACACAGATTGAATATGATTTTTTTTATTTTTTATTTTTTTTATTAATAATCGTAATTTTATAAATAGAAAATTTATTACCTCAAAATATTTGCATATTTTTTTCTTTCTTTATTGTTTATTACCAACTTAGCTAAATTTTATATTATATATATATATATAAGTATAATGCTGAAATGCTGATGAACATTTCGTTAAATTACATACCTACCTGTTTTTGTTACTTAATTATTACAAAATGGTAAATTATATAATTTTTATAGAACAAATACAGTGTATTTAAAATGCATGATTCAATTTATGGTAAATTAAAACTGTGTTTTTTTTTCTTTTTTTCTTATTATTATTTCTTTAAAGAGATAAACACCGATCTATCTCACGCTTGAAACAATATAATTAAAATGAAAAAAAAAAAAAGTTAATTTCTCATTTTTTTTTTTTTTTTTTAATGAAATAAAAGTAAAGTATTGTCTTCTTCACACTGTGTAATTTTATGCTATTTTGTACAAACTTATTTAACTGGCGAAGAAACAGGTTTTTTTTAATGAAAATTTTTAATTTACGTAATTTACAAAAAAAAAAAAAAAGAAAAAACAACATTAAAACAGCAAAAAGAAAAAAATATGTAAAACAATTACAAATCCCGCATAATTATTATTTATGCAATGTAACAATACCGGCAATACCCGGAGTATAAGACATCAGTACAGATCAGTTTATTGTTGATTTGCATTTTAATTAGTTCATTATATTATAAAAATATATATGAAGTTAGTTCTCTTTACACATCAAGAAATAGAATTAATTGGTTTTCTTATTCAGATTAAAAAGAGATTATGTTTGAAATATAAATTTCATAGTTTTTTTTTTTTTATAGGAAATATGGTATGAGTTGCAATTGGCCCTAATAAAATGTTTGTAAAACTGAATTGGAATGGCTTTCATTTAGAAATCATGTTTTCAATATTTTGTTTAATCAGGATAATTAATGTTTCGAGTAGTGCCATTATTATTGAAGAAAAATATAATAGAGAAAATTTAATGATTGTGTTTTGTAAATAGTTTAACAAAAAATTTATAAGACGTCACCGAAGTTGGTT